>JZKD02S0031546.1:11007-26473 GCA_000966675.3 Picea glauca
TGGGCCCAAAATTTGGTTGCATGGTCTCAATATTTATATTTCTCGGGCAGACAATGGTATTTGTTAAAAGATTATGGTGAACATTAGGTTCAAATTAACAATTTTTTTCAGCACTATGAAATACATTTCACAATTACCATAGCGAGACTTCATCTCATATGTATTGGATTCATCAAAAGGATTGAGAATAAATATTCATTCCAAATATGCTTATCAAACAATTGTCCTAGGCTCTCTGATCCTCCTATGACATTTCAAACTGCTTTGGGTTTTATTTTGCATATCGAGCCAACAATTTCCTTTCAACTTCAACTGGCAGTCCATATTCTTTGTTGAACTGATGTTGTAGAGTCATGGCCAGAAATGAATAATTTTGAGTAGTTATTCCTTTTGTATCTGTAGAAATCTCAGTGGATTTTTATTTTTCAAATGGAAAGCTCCAAATTTAGCAAAAAATCATATGAATTATACAAATGTTTAATATTTTACTTTTATGGAAGCGTTTAGATTTTCAGGATAATGTTATATAAATTGAGGTAGGATGCTTTATCACTATGTTGGGTGTTCTTGATATGATCTTTATTGGCATTGCCTTGGAATTATTACAATACCAGGATTAGAAAGGGTACCTAAATTTTCCTTTTGGAACCAGGATTAGAAAGAGTACCTAGATTTGTCTTCCCATCCAATTATAGTATATGTTTATTGGATTTCCTTCTCATGCAATCGTAATATATGTTAATTGGCTAGAGGTAGTCCAATATAGAAAATTTTCTCTCCCAAATTTAATAAGGGTTTATATGCACAGATTTGATAGGTTTTGCCCAAATGTCTTGAAACACACACCATCTTTTTTATTAATAGTGAAATAAGTAGAGGAGTTAGACTCTAACATACCTTCTGTCATTCCTGAAGTTCTATTATGGATCTAAGGAGTGACTTCTAGACCTAGTGTCTCCAATTTGTTCTTGGGCAATTTTCTTGGAAGCGGGAACATTATAAACCTAATATAATTCCATTGAGATTCCTTGTGGTGCCATCACTAGGTTTTCCAAGTCCCCCTCCTTTGAGCCCCTTTGTTGTACCTTTAAAGTTTATTTTTTATTGATTGAGAGGGGCTTCTCGATTTCAAACATATTCCTCCAGACTTTCTTTGTAAAGGATTTTGAATAGTCTCTTGCAATATGTGCATGCTCTTGCAATATGCCCATGCATATGACATCTTGCACACTCATAGAGAACATTGTAATAGTCAAGGATCTATTTATGGGTTATGTGTCGCATCTCAATATCCACACTATCCACTAGTACCTCCTTCACATCAATCTCCACTGAAAATTTTCCATTGTATAAACACTTGTTTTGAAAGAGTGATCCACCATAATGAACCTACCCATAATGTTTTCCAAATGTTGTAAGAATTTTTTTGTCCAAACTTATAGGGAAGCATGGGATTTTAACCTAGATTGAGATTTTTGAGGTAGATTTAGACCTCAGGTAGAAACATGTGTGTTGAGGCTTCATAGACAAAAAGAAGAATCCTAGATATAATCTTATCCTCACAATCTATTTGTTCCCATTAGTGTCATCACCTCGTTGAAGCCTCCTTATATCTTTGTTATTATTATTATCTTTGACAACAAAAGGATAAATCTAATTGTTTTTATTGCCATCCACTTTTTCCTCCGAGCCTAAGGTTTGGGGAGCATTACCACTATCTCCTTCTTTGGAACCTTGATCAAAATTCACTAGAGACCTTGTTATAACCCTAATTTTCACCAGACATGCTTACCTGGCCTCAGGCCATCTCAGATTCCTTCTTTGCCAAAACACTATTGAACAACTCTTCTTAAAAACCCCTTTTATAAATCCCCACACACCCTGCTTCATTACTGCATGCATGTACATGCTAGATGACCCAAGACAACCTGTGTATGCCTACAAAATCATGAAAAAAAGAAATTTGTTGACGGAACACACAGATTTGGGTAAGTTAACTAAACCTTTTGGCCATGCATGTCTAGTCTCTCGACCAAATACCTAGCTTCTTATAGCCTATAAAAGAAGGGTTAGGGGTCCCATTTGAAGAGAGGAGAATCATAGTAAAGAAACTATACCCGATTAAGCATTCCCTTTGTCCCAACCTTTATCCATCCTTGTGCAAAGAGAAGTATAGAGAAAAGAAGTTGGAAGACAGTGGAAGANTTATAGGGAAGCATGGGATTTTAACCTAGATTGAGATTTTTGAGGTAGATTTAGACCTCAGGTAGAAACATGTGTGTTGAGGCTTCATAGACAAAAAGAAGAATCCTAGATATAATCTTATCCTCACAATCTATTTGTTCCCATTAGTGTCATCACCTCGTTGAAGCCTCCTTATATCTTTGTTATTATTATTATCTTTGACAACAAAAGGATAAATCTAATTGTTTTTATTGCCATCCACTTTTTCCTCCGAGCCTAAGGTTTGGGGAGCATTACCACTATCTCCTTCTTTGGAACCTTGATCAAAATTCACTAGAGACCTTGTTATAACCCTAATTTTCACCAGACATGCTTACCTGGCCTCAGGCCATCTCAGATTCCTTCTTTGCCAAAACACTATTGAACAACTCTTCTTAAAAACCCCTTTTATAAATCCCCACACACCCAGCTTCATTACTGCATGCATGTACATGCTAGATGACCCAAGACAACCTGCGTATGCCTACAAAATCATGAAAAAAGGAAAGTTGTTGACGGAACACATAGATTTGGGTAAGTTAACTAAACCTTTTGGCCATGCATGTATGGTCTCTCGACCAAATACCTAGCTTCTTATAGCCTATAAAAGAAGGGTTAGGGGTCCCATTTGAAGAGAGGAGAATCATAGTAAGGAAACTATACCCGATTAAGCATTCCCTTTGTCCCAACCTTTAGCCATCCTTGTGCAAAGAGAAGTATAGAGAAAATCAGTTGGAAGACAGTGGAAGAAGAGCCTGGGACCAGGATCGAGGAGCAGTAGCCGAATTTATCATTGTAAGGTATCATTGTGAAGTTAATAAAAGAATTGCTTTTCCCATCCCGCCATATGAGATTGTCATTATTGGAATATTGATTGTATGATTGATTAAATCTCTAACCCGTTAGTTCATAGATCAAATGCATGTGGAGTTCTTTGTTTGTCTTTAGTGAATGCAGGTCAGCATTGGAAGGAGAGTTGCAGTCAAAGAATGACCAAGCGTGAAAAGGGATCGACATCAAACACGAAAAATAAGGTACGTCAACTTAATCTCTTGAGCCTTGTACTTACATATGAGTAATGGGGTTTAGGCATGGGATGATGGTAAAAAGTAAGAATCTTTACGTCATTTCTGCATGCATGATAAAACCATTAGTTCTAGTCTATAGGAGGGATTTCCCACCCACAACAGAATTTGTGACCATACTAGGGATCTCTAGGGTTTCTGAGAATGTTTTTTCTTGGGTATTTCTAACAATTGGTTTCATTTCTTGTTTTTAAAGTTTCTGCAAAAGTCTGAGCTAACAGAGATTCTGGTCTTCCATACCAATTATCTCTGTTTCTTTTCTTGACTGCATCTTTTTTTTGAGACCCACAGAGGTACACACAGCTTGTATAAGGTTTTCACGCATGTACCCGCTCCCTACCTTCCCACAGGCCATGTGTACACGCTAGCTGAGGAAGTGTCAATCGCGTGTATGATTCTAGAAAATTTCTTTTAGATAGGCAGTCATCCTCTCCCCTGTCAGAAATAATCCTTCTCAGGGGTTTTCTGAAACTCTTTCTAGTCTTTGTTGTTTGCAGTCTATAGATTAGGTTTCACCTCAGATTGGTTTGTTCTATGAAGTTTTCCTTGAATTGTTTTCTTTTTTCTGTTAAAGTAAGTGTCTGAGTCTTCAACAGATATTGGTTCTCAGTATCAGTAGTCTCTGTCTAGGCTGGATTGCTTGGCCTTTCATTTGTCTTAGAGTTTCAGTGATACACGTGGCTTGTATAAGGCCAACACGTGTGTACATGTGCTCTGACTTTACATAGCTCGCGTGCACACGCTTGTTGTTGAATTGTTAGCAATGTGCCTGTGGAGAAAATTTTTGTTTAAGGTGAGGCAGTCATCCTTTCCTTTGACAAGAGTTATACCTCTCAGGTTTTTGGGTCTCTATCATAGCAGTCAGTAACTTAGGTTTGATCACAACAATAGCTTTCTTTTTCATTAAGAAGTTTTCCACAAAATTTTCCTTTTATAGGGTTTTTAAACAAGTGTGAGAGTCTAGTTTTAATTTGCTTGTGTTTTATTTTTAAAGTGAATATTTGCGATCTTCACTTAGGCCAGAAGTCTTCTTGGTCTTTACTTGTTGATATTTTTCCTTTTTTCTTTGTGAGCATTCAAAAAAAAAAAAAAAATTCGTTGTTTGGTTAAATAGTGTTGGTTTGCATTAGTAACCAAGAAAAGTATTTGCTTTCATAAGTTCTTGATGATTTACTTAGATCATAAGTAGCTCGTAGTCGAGTGAAATACTGCTTTGAGTTTGTTGTTTAAAGATCTTAGAATTTTAATTTTTTAGTTGGAAAGTAGTTTTCAAGAAGAAGTTATTTTGTTTCTAGCTTTATGTTTATTTGTTTTCATCTTTCAAACATCACTAGTTTCATTTTCATAACCTTTGACTTAAGACAAGCCATAAAAATTAATGCTAAATCTAAAATTCATTAGAATTTTTATGTTTGTAGGGTCAACCAACTAGTTTAGGGTTAGGGCCTTGAATTAGGTTGGAGAGGAAACTCTTCAAGGCCATTAAATCAAACATTGGAGTCTGAGTTAGGGAGTGTCCAAGTCCAGTACTGTGAAAGTTATCCTAGACCCCCCTCTAACACAGGGGATAAACATGAGGTCACATGCGGAAAGGTAGCGGAGATAACCCCTCCAAAGTTGGACCAATCATGGTGGAGAACACATATAGAGGGCTTGTCTTGGGATTCTGTCGATTGCATTTTCCATGGAGCTTTGTGGGTCTCGAATCCATTCGGGGTCCTCAGTTGTCTTCCAGACCACTTTACTTCGATACCCTTGACATGTTTCAAGCTCGATACCCTTCTCATTGTGGTCTACCCGACTGTCGACTGTACCCACCTAGTGACTGTTCGCGCGTTGGCAACCTAGTTGCCTATTGTTTTTAGAAACATACATAGGTGACTGTGGGGGTATACCGCGGTACCTAGGACAAACATCAGGCCATTATTTGTAGAGTATACCCAGAGGGTTCTTCCGTGTTCGAGTTGCACTTGCACCGGTAAGTTGCTCTAGTGTTGGTTGTTGTAATTGTTCTTCCAACTAGTTTAGTATTTGCTTGTTTAATCTTATAGGGATTTTCTTAGTGTGTGTTGTTTTTGAACGAATAGAAAGCCCTAGTGTGTCTTTGATATTCTCACATAGTGGAGGATCAAGATCTCCTCCGGTCACGAAGGCTTCTTGGCCTGCCACCGGTTTCACTGGAGCCACCCCCGCCACCGCTAAGGTGAAATCTAGACCAACAAGGGTCTTTTGAAGCAACCGAGTCACCGGAAATTGCACCTAACCAGCCATTGTTAAAGGATCTTTAGACAAATTTAAAGTGGACAGTCATGGAGGAAAACCTTGTCTCTTCTTTTGGGAATCCTGATATTCATGCCACGATTTCCATCACAGGGGGTGTTCCACCTCCTACCCCACCGTCGCTATTCCAATCCACCATGGTCTCGACTACCTCCACCTCTAGCAGTGGTTCGATCCCGTCTTTGGTGGTGACCATTGCTCCTTTCACACAGAGTGCGATAGGCCCTTCATTCTCATACGGGATGCGTAGATCAAGTACAAGTCCTGTACTATCCTACTCCACTTTGCAGACTTTAGGTCTGGGGGCAGGGAGTTCTAACGCTCCTTTTCAAGGACCCATGGGGGGAAATTTAGCTCCTTTTAATGCTTTCCCTTATGGGGGAGTTCATATACCTCCTTCGTCCCCTTCACTTGGCGGTACCCACCAGTAATCCATTGGGCCAAACACACACCATAGTTCAATTGGAGTAGGGATTCAAGGACCACCTTCTCATAATATGTTGGTAGGGTCGACATTTTTTTCTTTGTTCAGTGCGTTTGGTAAAAACACTTTCTCGTCTGCTACTTTCTCGACTGTGGGCAACCCTAGTTATGGCCAATCTAATCCTATGTAGGGTACTATTCCTGCACAGGGGGAAAACCCAAGAACTTCTTGCTCATAAAGACCTTGGAATTCTTGGCAAGGATCAGTTCCCTCGTCAGGAATGTCGATCTAGGGAAATTATTTTCACAACCAATGGAACCACGGACAAGGTGCTATGCCTATTCCCATGGGATCGGCATGGGGCAACCCTTTCCAAAGTCTTATGATTGTTTTTCATGCCCAACCATCTATGTCCTATTTTGGGAACCAGCCGATGATGTCTCCTCACACGCAGAATCTGTACGATGGTCATGGCCATGGTTTTTACCAGAACCCTGGCCAACAACCCAAATTTTCCTGGCAACCTGGTACTAGTCAAACTCCAGGCCCCTTTTTCCATGGTTATCACCAACAACCCAAACTACCTTTCCTAGAAACCTTACATTTGCTAGACTTAACAAGGTTGTTGAATGACCCTATCTGTCATGATCTGCGTTGCCCCCCTGTGCCGACGAAGTTTCCTTCGGACATACCAAAGTTTGAAGCCAAGCCTAACGAAGATCCAAGAGATCATGTGACCACCTTCCATCTTTGGTGCTTGTCTAACTCATTGAAAGATGAATCCGTATAGTTGCGATTTTTTCAAAGTACTCTCATTGGGAATGTCATGAAATGGTACATTGAGCTCGACTGCTCAAGATACTTATCCTTCGGTGAATTGGCAATGGCTTTCCTAAACCATTTCCAATTACCTATGAGATACGACGCTGGCATAGAATTGTAGGCCAATTTCGAATAGAAAAAAGAAGACCATATCTCTGATCACATCTGAGAATGGAGACGTCGGAAGAGTTTAATTAAGGCTCAATTCCCACCAGCATTCCTGCTCGAGTGGTTTCTTAAGTCTTTGGTCCCACAATTATCCAAACACGTCATGACGTCGGGAGTGTTTTTCGAAGAAGTTGCCATCATGAGAGCTCAACATCTTGAGCTAATATACTCTCAGCCTGGTTTATTATACGAGATATTTCCAGATGTGCCATGCTCAATACTTGATAAAACCAGACAGAGAGCTGGACCACATGCCAATGGTATTGTTGGTTCATCACAAACAAATCTCGTTGAACAATTGACGAAGCAATTGCAACAATTGTCTATACAACACACAACGGCCAGCCAAACTACTGTTTTGGCTGCTCCCCCTACCCAAACATCGGATGTACACACAGTGAAATTGACAAATCCAAAGGCCACTCAACAGTCTAATGGAAAGAAAAAACAATGAAAGAAGGGCAAGGGGGATAAGAAACTCATTAATAATGTTGGCGGGGGAAACACTGAGAATTGGAAGGCAAGGTATCTGTGCAACCTGTGCATGGAAGACCACCCGACCCACCAATGTCCTCGGCTTGCAAGGGCCCAAAAGTTTATGACACAACAACAACCTGTCATTTTAACCAATCCATTTCAACATGGGCAAAACCCAACCCAAGCCTCTACAAGCACAGAAGGGGGTAGTCAAGGACCCTCTCCATCTTCGAACAATATTGCATCCACGAATGTGTATATGATGAAGGGTAATGCTTTTATATCGACTAGTTCCCATGACTACAATAAATCAAGCACTTCTGAGAAGGAAAAAGTAGCCGAAATCCCATCTCTTACTCTCCATATCGAGAAGACTTTGGGTGAAACAATGACATGCATCCCAAAAGGTACGTTCAAGAAAGCTTCTCACAACCCAAATGCAAGGGTCGCCCAGAACTATTCTGTGGTGGAGGATTTGTCCCAAACCCCTTGTGCGATGTATGCTTTGGAGGTCCTCCAAAGCTGCCCTTCCTAGAGGAAATATTTGTTAGCCACTTTAGGATCTATCGAGACTTGTAATCCAGGTAAAATTATGCTGGATACAACTGACTTAAAACCTTATCTGAATTACCATGTAGCATTTCAAATAGTAGTGGCTTACCCCACGAAACATTTTACTTGGAAAATTTTCCACATGGTGGTTCATGAGGGTGCCTTGACATGCGTTATGTCGTTGGCATGTTGGAAGGCCATTGGCCAGCCCATTTTGTCTCCATCTCCTACTTTTCTCACTACTTTCAATGGTCCTTCGTTCCGACCGCATGGTATCATTCCCTCTTTCCCTGTGCAGTTAGAAGGGAAGACCATGTGCATCGAGGTAGAAGTAGTCGACGCATCCCTCAACTACAATCTCTTGTTAGGAAGGAGTTGGACTTATGCCATGCAAGCAGTGGTTGCTACAGTTTTCTGGGTCTTGTTGTTTCCACACGAGGACCAGAATGTGATCATTAATCAATTGTCTTTCTCCAGACCTGACCCTTCACTGGGGGCATTCGCGGTCCCGATGATTAATAATCCCCAACCAGGGGTAGTCAACGTAGGGGTTGGTTTGTGCCCATGTTTGATGGGTACCTTCGATTACCTGCCCCCTCAAGGCAATGTCAAGTTCATATACAACCACCATAAGGTTGAGATTTTCAAAGTTTCGTCGTTTCGCACGACTTAGTTCAACAATCTGTGGATACTTCTTTCCCCATCGGCCATGATGGAAGGGACAGGGAACCCTGGCATGTCCATGCCCTTTTCCACAGCCGAAGTAGCATACTCTTTAGTCCAGCAAGCTTCGGCTGACACCGATCCAACTCCTGCACAAGAGATAGATCTTATTCCAGATCCTATTTGGGCTCAAGTTTCTCTCATTGATACCAATGCGTTAAACTTAGTCTTGCCCTCCAATGAAGCAATAATTGAAGCAATGAATAGTCCATCCAAACCCTGGGATGATCTCCATCACCGATCATACTTCCTCCTAGAGTTAAGAAGAATCGAAGTAGGATAATTCACCTTAACTATGACTGGAGATAGGTCTTGTCCTATTAATCCCTTAGCTACACATGAGGTTTATGTCGAGGGTAATATGGCGACTATCGCTAAAACTATACCGATTAATATCTCCAGAACCCCTAGCATCATGGAGAATGTTTTCATCGAAGCTGATTGTTCCCCCGAAGAGATTCAAGTCTACAAAAATATTTTTAAATAATTCCACAACGTTTTTGCCTGGTCTTACAAGGAAATGCCAGGCATTGATCCAAAAATAGTTGAACATGAAATCACAACTTATCCTGATNAGGAGAGTTGCAGTCAAAGAATGACCAAGCGTGAAAAGGGATCGACATCAAACACGAAAAATAAGGTACGTCAACTTAATCTCTTGAGCCTTGTACTTACATATGAGTAATGGGGTTTAGGCATGGGATGATGGTAAAAAGTAAGAATCTTTACGTCATTTCTGCATGCATGATAAAACCATTAGTTCTAGTCTATAGGAGGGATTTCCCACCCACAACAGAATTTGTGACCATACTAGGGATCTCTAGGGTTTCTGAGAATGTTTTTTCTTGGGTATTTCTAACAATTGGTTTCATTTCTTGTTTTTAAAGTTTCTGCAAAAGTCTGAGCTAACAGAGATTCTGGTCTTCCATACCAATTATCTCTGTTTCTTTTCTTGACTGCATCTTTTTTTTGAGACCCACAGAGGTACACACAGCTTGTATAAGGTTTTCACGCATGTACCCGCTCCCTACCTTCCCACAGGCCATGTGTACACGCTAGCTGAGGAAGTGTCAATCGCGTGTATGATTCTAGAAAATTTCTTTTAGATAGGCAGTCATCCTCTCCCCTGTCAGAAATAATCCTTCTCAGGGGTTTTCTGAAACTCTTTCTAGTCTTTGTTGTTTGCAGTCTATAGATTAGGTTTCACCTCAGATTGGTTTGTTCTATGAAGTTTTCCTTGAATTGTTTTCTTTTTTCTGTTAAAGTAAGTGTCTGAGTCTTCAACAGATATTGGTTCTCAGTATCAGTAGTCTCTGTCTAGGCTGGATTGCTTGGCCTTTCATTTGTCTTAGAGTTTCAGTGATACACGTGGCTTGTATAAGGCCAACACGTGTGTACATGTGCTCTGACTTTACATAGCTCGCGTGCACACGCTTGTTGTTGAATTGTTAGCAATGTGCCTGTGGAGAAAATTTTTGTTTAAGGTGAGGCAGTCATCCTTTCCTTTGACAAGAGTTATACCTCTCAGGTTTTTGGGTCTCTATCATAGCAGTCAGTAACTTAGGTTTGATCACAACAATAGCTTTCTTTTTCATTAAGAAGTTTTCCTCAAAATTTTCTTTTTATAGGGTTTTTAAACAAGTGTGAGAGTCTAGTTTTAATTTGCTTGTGTTTTATTTTTAAAGTGAATATTTGCGATCTGCACTTAGGCCAGAAGTTTTCTTGGTCTTTACTTGTTGATATTTTTCCTTTTTTCTTTGTGAGCATTCAAAAAAAAAAAAAAAAATTCATTGTTTGGTTAAATAGTGTTGGTTTGCATTAGTAACCAAGAAAAGTATTTGCTTTCATAAGTTCTTGATGATTTACTTAGATCATAAGTAGCTCGTAGTCGAGTGAAATCATTCTTTGAGTTTGTTGTTTAAAGATATTAGAATTTTAATTTTTTAGTTGGAAAGTATTTTTCAAGAAGAAGTTATTTTGTTTCTAGCTTTATGTTTATTTGTTTTCATCTTTCAAACATCACTAGTTTCACTTTCATAACCTTTGACTTAAGACAAGCCATAAAAATTAACGCTAAATCTAAAATTCATTAGACTTTTTATGTTTGTAGGGTCAACCAACTAGTTTAGGGTTAGGGACTTGAATTAGGTTGGAGAGGAAACTCTTCAAGGCCATTAAATCAAACATTGGAGTCTGAGTTAGGGAGTGTCCAAGTCCAGTACTGTGAAAGTTATCCGGGACCCCCCTCTAACACAGGGGATAAACATGAGGTCACGTGCGGAAAGGTAGCGGAGATAACCCCTCCAAAGTTGGACCAATCATGGTGGAGAACACATATAGAGGGCTTGTCTTTGGATTCTGTCGATTGCATTTTCCATGGAGCTTCATGGGTCTCGAATCCATTCGGGGTCCTCAGTTGTCTTCCGGACCACTTTACTTCGATACCCTTGACATGTTTCAAGCTCGATACCCTGCTCATTGTGGTCTACCCGACTGTCGACTGTACCCACCTAGTGACTGTTCATGCGTTGGCAACCTAGTTGCCTATTGTTTTTAGAAACATACATAGGTGACTGTGGTGGTATACCGCGGTACCTAGGACAAACATCAGGCCATGATTTGTAGAGTATACCCAGAGGGTGATTCCGTGTTCGAGTTGCACTTGCACCGGTAAGTTGCTCTAGTGTTGGTTGTTGTAATTGTTCTTCCAACTAGTTTAGTATTTGCTTGTTTAATCTTATAGGGATTTTCTTAGTGTGTGTTGTTTTTGAACGAATAGAAAGCCCTAGTGTGTCTTTGATATTCTCACATAGTGGAGGATCAAGATCTCCTCCGGTCACGAAGGCTTCTTGGCCTGCCACCGGTTTCACTGGAGCCACCCCCGCCACCGCTAAGGTGAAATCTAGACCAACAAGGGTCTTTTGAAGCAACCGAGTCACCGGAAATTGCACCTAACCAGCCATTGTTAAAGGATCTTTAGACAAATTTAAAGTGGACAGTCATGGAGGAAAACCTTGTCTCTTCTTTTGGGAATCCTGATATTCATGCCACGATTTCCATCACAGGGGGTGTTCCACCTCCTACCCCACCGTCGCTATTCCAATCCACCATGGTCTCGACTACCTCCACCTCTAGCAGTGGTTCGATCCCGTCTTTGGTGGTGACCATTGCTCCTTTCACACAGAGTGCGATAGGCCCTTCATTCTCATACGGGATGCGTAGATCAAGTACAAGTCCTGTACTATCCTACTCCACTTTGCAGACTTTAGGTCTGGGGGCAGGGAGTTCTAACGCTCCTTTTCAAGGACCCATGGGGGGAAATTTAGCTCCTTTTAATGCTTTCCCTTATGGGGGAGTTCATATACCTCCTTCGTCCCCTTCACTTGGCGGTACCCACCAGTAATCCATTGGGCCAAACACACACCATAGTTCAATTGGAGTAGGGATTCAAGGACCACCTTCTCATAATATGTTGGTAGGGTCGACATTTTTTTCTTTGTTCAGTGCGTTTGGTAAAAACACTTTCTCGTCTGCTACTTTCTCGACTGTGGGCAACCCTAGTTATGGCCAATCTAATCCTATGTAGGGTACTATTCCTGCACAGGGGGAAAACCCAAGAACTTCTTGCTCATAAAGACCTTGGAATTCTTGGCAAGGATCAGTTCCCTCGTCAGGAATGTCGATCTAGGGAAATTATTTTCACAACCAATGGAACCACGGACAAGGTGCTATGCCTATTCCCATGGGATCGGCATGGGGCAACCCTTTCCAAAGTCTTATGATTGTTTTTCATGCCCAACCATCTATGTCCTATTTTGGGAACCAGCCGATGATGTCTCCTCACACGCAGAATCTGTACGATGGTCATGGCCATGGTTTTTACCAGAACCCTGGCCAACAACCCAAATTTTCCTGGCAACCTGGTACTAGTCAAACTCCAGGCCCCTTTTTCCATGGTTATCACCAACAACCCAAACTACCTTTCCTAGAAACCTTACATTTGCTAGACTTAACAAGGTTGTTGAATGACCCTATCTGTCATGATCTGCGTTGCCCCCCTGTGCCGACGAAGTTTCCTTCGGACATACCAAAGTTTGAAGCCAAGCCTAACGAAGATCCAAGAGATCATGTGACCACCTTCCATCTTTGGTGCTTGTCTAACTCATTGAAAGATGAATCCGTATAGTTGCGATTTTTTCAAAGTACTCTCATTGGGAATGTCATGAAATGGTACATTGAGCTCGACTGCTCAAGATACTTATCCTTCGGTGAATTGGCAATGGCTTTCCTAAACCATTTCCAATTACCTATGAGATACGACGCTGGCATAGAATTGTAGGCCAATTTCGAATAGAAAAAAGAAGACCATATCTCTGATCACATCTGAGAATGGAGACGTCGGAAGAGTTTAATTAAGGCTCAATTCCCACCAGCATTCCTGCTCGAGTGGTTTCTTAAGTCTTTGGTCCCACAATTATCCAAACACGTCATGACGTCGGGAGTGTTTTTCGAAGAAGTTGCCATCATGAGAGCTCAACATCTTGAGCTAATATACTCTCAGCCTGGTTTATTATACGAGATATTTCCAGATGTGCCATGCTCAATACTTGATAAAACCAGACAGAGAGCTGGACCACATGCCAATGGTATTGTTGGTTCATCACAAACAAATCTCGTTGAACAATTGACGAAGCAATTGCAACAATTGTCTATACAACACACAACGGCCAGCCAAACTACTGTTTTGGCTGCTCCCCCTACCCAAACATCGGATGTACACACAGTGAAATTGACAAATCCAAAGGCCACTCAACAGTCTAATGGAAAGAAAAAACAATGAAAGAAGGGCAAGGGGGATAAGAAACTCATTAATAATGTTGGCGGGGGAAACACTGAGAATTGGAAGGCAAGGTATCTGTGCAACCTGTGCATGGAAGACCACCCGACCCACCAATGTCCTCGGCTTGCAAGGGCCCAAAAGTTTATGACACAACAACAACCTGTCATTTTAACCAATCCATTTCAACATGGGCAAAACCCAACCCAAGCCTCTACAAGCACAGAAGGGGGTAGTCAAGGACCCTCTCCATCTTCGAACAATATTGCATCCACGAATGTGTATATGATGAAGGGTAATGCTTTTATATCGACTAGTTCCCATGACTACAATAAATCAAGCACTTCTGAGAAGGAAAAAGTAGCCGAAATCCCATCTCTTACTCTCCATATCGAGAAGACTTTGGGTGAAACAATGACATGCATCCCAAAAGGTACGTTCAAGAAAGCTTCTCACAACCCAAATGCAAGGGTCGCCCAGAACTATTCTGTGGTGGAGGATTTGTCCCAAACCCCTTGTGCGATGTATGCTTTGGAGGTCCTCCAAAGCTGCCCTTCCTAGAGGAAATATTTGTTAGCCACTTTAGGATCTATCGAGACTTGTAATCCAGGTAAAATTATGCTGGATACAACTGACTTAAAACCTTATCTGAATTACCATGTAGCATTTCAAATAGTAGTGGCTTACCCCACGAAACATTTTACTTGGAAAATTTTCCACATGGTGGTTCATGAGGGTGCCTTGACATGCGTTATGTCGTTGGCATGTTGGAAGGCCATTGGCCAGCCCATTTTGTCTCCATCTCCTACTTTTCTCACTACTTTCAATGGTCCTTCGTTCCGACCGCATGGTATCATTCCCTCTTTCCCTGTGCAGTTAGAAGGGAAGACCATGTGCATCGAGGTAGAAGTAGTCGACGCATCCCTCAACTACAATCTCTTGTTAGGAAGGAGTTGGACTTATGCCATGCAAGCAGTGGTTGCTACAGTTTTCTGGGTCTTGTTGTTTCCACACGAGGACCAGAATGTGATCATTAATCAATTGTCTTTCTCCAGACCTGACCCTTCACTGGGGGCATTCGCGGTCCCGATGATTAATAATCCCCAACCAGGGGTAGTCAACGTAGGGGTTGGTTTGTGCCCATGTTTGATGGGTACCTTCGATTACCTGCCCCCTCAAGGCAATGTCAAGTTCATATACAACCACCATAAGGTTGAGATTTTCAAAGTTTCGTCGTTTCGCACGACTTAGTTCAACAATCTGTGGATACTTCTTTCCCCATCGGCCATGATGGAAGGGACAGGGAACCCTGGCATGTCCATGCCCTTTTCCACAGCCGAAGTAGCATACTCTTTAGTCCAGCAAGCTTCGGCTGACACCGATCCAACTCCTGCACAAGAGATAGATCTTATTCCAGATCCTATTTGGGCTCAAGTTTCTCTCATTGATACCAATGCGTTAAACTTAGTCTTGCCCTCCAATGAAGCAATAATTGAAGCAATGAATAGTCCATCCAAACCCTGGGATGATCTCCATCACCGATCATACTTCCTCCTAGAGTTAAGAAGAATCGAAGTAGGATAATTCACCTTAACTATGACTGGAGATAGGTCTTGTCCTATTAATCCCTTAGCTACACATGAGGTTTATGTCGAGGGTAATATGGCGACTATCGCTAAAACTATACCGATTAATATCTCCAGAACCCCTAGCATCATGGAGAATGTTTTCATCGAAGCTGATTGTTCCCCCGAAGAGATTCAAGTCTACAAAAATATTTTTAAATAATTCCACAACGTTTTTGCCTGGTCTTACAAGGAAATGCCAGGCATTGATCCAAAAATAGTTGAACATGAAATCACAACTTATCCTGAT
>JZKD02S0031601.1:14570-27098 GCA_000966675.3 Picea glauca
TGTTTATTAAATTTTTTAATTAATGTTTTATATTTTGGTGTTTAATCTTAAAATATATAATATTGTTTCTCCACAATTAAAAAAAAATAAAATTAGTTTTATAAAATGTGGTTTGGGTGGTTTGTATTAATGGAAAAAGTATAGAGTTCAAAGTTTGGGCTGGAGAAATTCAATGACAATAATAACTTTGAGCTATGGAAGCTCAAGATGCGAGATTTGTTTGTACAACAAGGATTGCAAAAGGCGTTGGCAAGAAAGACAAAGAAATCAACAAGCACGATAGACAATGACTGGGAAGATATGGATGTAAGAGTCCTCAGTAACATTTGTTTTTGTTTGGCAGATGGAGTTTTGCTTAATATTGTTGGAGAGGAGACAACAACATGCTTATGGAACATACTGGAAAGCCTTTACATGACAAAGTCCTCGACGAACAAAATCTTCTTAAAGAGGCAACTGTATAGCTTACGAATGAAAGAAGATACAAAAATTGTCGATCATTTAAACGTTTTCAATACTCTGATTTGTGAATTATATTGTATGGAAGTAAAATACGAATATGAGAACAAAGTAGTTACCTTATTGTGTTCATTACCTGAATCTTGGGATCATTTAGTCACTTATATGTGGTTTAGCACAACAAACACCACTAATTATGATATTGTTGTGGGAGCTCTGTTGTCTGAGGAGACAATCCAATCAAGAAACCTCAACATCGGAAGCAATGGTGGCTAGAGGGTGATCCAAAGAAAGAGGGCAGAATTAGAGAGGTACATCAAGATCTAAGTCAAAAGGCAAGAAGAGTAAGCTAAACTGTTGGTACTGTGGAAAATCAGGGCATCTTAAGAAGGATTGTTGGAAAAGACAACAAACATCCAAAGAGGACTCCATAAAGGAAGCAAATTCCACTTAAACAAGTTCAGGTTCCTGTATGGTTGATGAGGTATTACCTATTTGTAATGTTTCACAACATGATCAACATTGGTTGTTAGACTCTGGTGTGTCCAATCATATGTTTCTTTATATAATTTGGTTTTCAACTTACCAATCTATTGATGACAGTGTTGTTTTTATGGGAATTAATATTTCTTGTAAAATTGTTGGGATTGATAGCATCTGGGTTAAAATGTATGATGATACAATAAGGACGTTAACATATGTGAGGCATGTACCCGAAGTTGGAAAGAACCTAATATCTTTGGGAGTTCTAGATTCTGATGGTTATAAATGTACAGTTCAAGGTGGAGTATTGAAGGTGTCCAAAGGCATCTTAGTAGTCATGAAGGCCAAAAGGATCGAGAATCTTTATCAGCTAGAAGGAAGAAATGAATCAGATCAAGCAACAATGGTATCTAAAAGTGCAAATGACTCTACTCGTTTATGGCATCAACGTTTGGATCATATGAGCGAGAAAGGGATTAAGGTACTGGTAGACCGTAAGTTACTTCCAAGCTTAAAATCTCTAAATTTGAATTTATGCAAACATTGTATTTATGGAAAACAATGTAGATAAAAGTTTAAAATAGGAACACATATTAGTAAAGGCATCCTTGATTATATCCATTTAGACGTCCGGGGACCATCTCCTAAAGTTTCTTTTGGAGGATGGTCATATTTTGTAACATTTAAGGATGATTACTCTAGAAAGGTGTGGATCTATATATTAAAAAGAAAAGTTGATGTATTTAATGCTTTTAAACAATTTAGAGCTTTGGTTGAAAAGAGTGTTGGAAGGTCAATCAAATGTTTGAGAACAGATAATGGAAGTGAGTTTACATCTAAAGAATTTGAAAATTATTGCAAGGAAGTTGGGATCAAAAGACATAAAACCACAGTGTATACTCCTCAACAAAATGGTGTTGTTGAATGCATGAATAAGACTCTTCTATAAAGAGAAAGGAGCATGCTTAGTAATGCCAAGTTGCAGCATGAATTGTGGGCAGAAGTAGTTCTTACAAAGTGCTATTTGGTAAATCGTTCACCATCAACTGCAATAAATTGTAAGATTCTAGAAGAGGTATGGATATGTCACTCTTGTGATTATTCAAATCTTAAAATCCTTGGTTCTGAAGCTTATGGTCTTATTCCCAAGGATCAACATTATAAGTTAGATCCCAAATAAAAAAGGCTTGTCTTTGTTGGGTATGGTGATGGAGTTAAAGGATATAGATTGTGGGATCCTACTGCCCACAAAATCACCATTAACATACATGTCATATTTGATTAATTGTCACTCATAAAATCAGATGTAGAAGTTGAAGTGAAACAAGTAGAAGTACCACAAATTCATCAGGTTTAGTTGGAGACTCGATCATCTATGGGAAAGGAAGAACATGAAGATGTTCATGAAGAATTTCCAGAGGAAGAAGACGATGATACAGAAAATTTCTAGGAAATTGAGGAAATACCACAACAATCTCTACAGAGATCTACACAGGTCATAATTTTTTCTAAGAGGTACGATGATTATGCTACATCTGTTGCTTTGATTTCTAATGATGGTGAACCTAGTTGTTATTAGGAATAAATAGAGGTAACTGATAGTGTTAAATGGAAAGGATAAATGAAAGAATAAATGGATTCCTTAGAGAGGAATAAAACATGGGACCCGATAGAACTCTCGAAGGAAAGGAAGGTTATTGGTTGTAAGTGGGTCTACAAACTGAAAAAGAGTGTTGATGATAAATTTGAGAGGTACAAAGAAAGACCAGTAGAAAAAGGGTATTCTCAGAAGGAAGGTATTGATTTCCATGAAATATTTTCACCAATTGTTAAGCTTGTTTCAATTTGTGTTGTGTTAGCACTAGTTGCTTTACTTGATCTCAAGTTAGAGAAGGTAGATGTTAAAACAATATTTTTACATGGAGATTTGGATGATGAAATATATATGGAACAACCAGAAGGGTTTGTTCAGGATCATAATAAAAGGTTTGTTTGCAAATTCAAGAAGTCATTGTATGGCCCAAGGAAGTCTCCCAGACAATGATACAAGAAGTTTGATTCCTTCATGGTGAGCCACATTTTTACAAGAAGTGAGTATGATCATTGTGTTTACTTAACAAAGTTGTTAAATGGCATATTCATTATTTTGGTGTTATATGTTGACGATATGATTGTAGGAAGCAAAAGCATGGTTGAGATCAACAAATTAAAGGCTAAGTTGGCTATGACATTTGATATGAAGGATCTAGGAGCAACAAAACAAATCTTGGGATGGAGATACATAGAGATAGGAAAAATGGAAAGTTTTGGTTATCACAACAGAAGTATGTGGAGAAAATAGTTATAAGATTCGGTATGAATAATGTGAAACCAGTAAAAATCCCTTTGGATTCCCATTTCAAGCTTTTTTCAAGTTTATGTCCTAGTCATGATGAAGAAAAGGAATATATGTCTCGTGTACCGTATGCTAATGCAATAGGGAGTTTGATGTATTCAATGGTAAGTACTAGGCTAGATATTCACATGAAGTTGGTGTTTTCAGTAGATAGATGGAAAATCCAAGTAAAGAGCATTGAGCAACAGTGAAATGGGTGCGTCGGTATCTTAGGGGTACAAGTAATTATTATATCATCTGTAATGGTTGCAGTGATTTAGTATGTGGTTATGTCGATTCAGATTTTTCAGGTGACTTGGACAAAAGAAGATCCACTTCATGATATGTCTTTACTCTTACAGGAGGACCTGTTAGTTGGATGTCAAAGCTTCAAAAAATTGTTGCCTTATCCACTACGAAGGCAAGATATATAGTTGATTCACATGCTTGAAAGGAGGCAATATGGTTAAAAGGTTTTTTGGGTGAGTTTGGAAGGATGTAAGATAAGGTGAAACTATTCTGCGATAGTCAAAGTGTTAGAAAAACAAGACCGTGGAGCAATAAAATAAAACAAATGCTGAAACAAAACATAGAAGATACACAATACAATAGAGACACAAATTTACGTGGTTCACCCAGTGTGGGCTACGTCCACCAGAGAAATTTCCAGGTCCTTCCTTTATTATTATCCAACATATGAAGGGATACAACCTACAACAAACCTGTTGTAACTTCCTCTTCTTTCTCTCACAGTCTCCTATCTCAGAATACAATATTCACCATCAATCATAGCCACAATACATTTCCCTCATAAAAGAGGGTTGCCTTCTAGGGCAAAAAACCCTAACATAACCTCTACCGTTGGATCTACGACCTTATAATGAACGGTCCAGATTACAATGAAATTACAATATGCATTTACAAGGCAATTTTTCCTTTAGGGGTTTTTCCCCCGAACCCTTGCTGGGGGGCCGCTTGCTCCTAGACCATGCAGAGGGGGTACCCCCCCTCTGCACTCCCCCGCGTGGAAGAGTGTACATGCTTCTGGGGTGTAAATACTTCATGGGATATAAACATGGCTGAAAGTAAAAGACCTCTGAATCAGGAAGATAATCAGGCTCCACAACCAACACAAAGTACTATTCATTTGGCCAAAAATCCATCTTATCACATCAAGACAAAGAATATTCCTATTAAATAACATTTTGTAAGACAAGTTATTGATGAAGGTGGAGTGGCTTTGGAAAAGGTCCATACACAAGAAAATTGTGCAAACATGTTCACGAAACCATTATTGTTAGATAAGCTACGATGGTGCCTGGCTTCTCTTGGCTTGTAGGAAAGGTGATGAATAAATTTGGGCATGATATATCAGGTAAATTGTTGTCAAGGTGGAGATTGTTGAAATGTGTCAATTAATTTCCCAAGTTTTGGATATGGGCAGATTTTGTGGCCCCTATTATTCGGCTTTCAGTTCAACCAAATCAGCTAAAAATAAAATTGCTTAGGTGCACATTTAAATTATGTAACTTTTGGAAGATGTTGTATCGATGTAAGCCCATAGATGAAAAGTGTGGGATTAGTGAGTGTATAGAGATGTTTGTAAGCCTGTGAGTTTGGTTGTTGTATCCCTTGAACAATAAGATCACTGATTATCATTGCTCTGTGGATGTTTCCCTTTAAAGGGTCTTACCACGTAAATCTATGTGTTCAATTGTGTGATTATTGTCTTGTATATTTTATTTTTCATCCAATATTGTTGTGTTTATGCTTCCACTGCCCAAGACTGATAATGAGGATGTCCATAACATAGGTATTTTGTAAAAATTCTTATTTAGTTGTGGATATTTTGAAATTTTGATTTCATTAACAAACATAGATTTTAACGTGGAATTTTTTGTCTAATTTATGAAAGTCCTTAGTGGACAAGGTTGTCTTACATATCCCTTGCCATGGGAGAATGATATTACACACATTACGATAGAGGATATTTCTAGACAATGTCAGTGGTTACATAGGGAGATCACATCCATTTGAGTTGATAGTATCATCCATTGATCAATGACGATGATGCTCATTAGTGTTGATTATTATTGACACTATATCAAAGGGTTGGACCATAGATTTCCCTTTGGAATAGTGTTATTATCAAGAGGAGACATGAGTTATTGGGGAGAGATACGTGGGACACTGTGGAAGAAATGAATAGGGGACATGATGTGAGGAGTATGTTGTTTGATATCACTCCCAATTGTTCAAGGGGGAAATTGCTTAAACTATGAGATTTTAAGCTTGATATTGTAGTGCCTCATGTTTATGATAGATTTATTGAAGCATGGAGCATGTTCCCCCACCATGAAGAGGCCACATTGTATTTTTTGAAACATATATGTGTTGATTTCTTGTTGCACATGGTCCTATATTATACCAACACACCATCCACATTTTATGGTCTCAATAAGGGACATAATTATGACCACTCTAGGGCTCTTAAATACCTTTCCACCCTACCATCTACTATAACATTGATACGATTACCTAGAAAGAGTATTAGTTTAACCCGAGAGTTAGTAGACCCATTCCATCTCGAAATTGAGGCAATGAATGTGATGGTGGACACATCCATATGCATTGCATTGAGCAGTGTTTAAGTTGCATTTTTGGGGAGAGATCTAAATCACCCCTTGTTTTGGCACACTTGATGTGCTATGGGTAGACCTTTATGTACTTCAGATGCTATTCTGTGAGGATTTATTGCAGTACAATGTGGAAATCCATGATGCATATTTTTAGTTGCATCACATAGGCGGGCCATGTTCTAGAGGCAAGGTATTGTTCTGTATAATTATGTATGCTTAAATTATCTTTATTAGTCATAAATATGTCATGAAAATACATGTAGAATTAATGCATTAAGTGATATTTATTTTTATAGCATGAATATATCCACATTACTGGATGATATTGACTTTGGTCTAGGGGTTTCTCATCCACTTATGATGGATGGAGAAGACCCAATTATTATATGGTTGAATTCCAGAAGTTTCAATATAAATTGTGTCTGTGCTTACATATTTACAATTGGTTATTTCATCTTAACTTTCTTTACATGTCCCTCATTCAGACTATATAGGATAAAGGAAAGGGTGTTTTAGAAGGTCCTAAACTTGAGCCTGAGCCCAAACCTACATATATAGTCATCCATATGGAGATAAGAACTCAACATCAACCCCCAAGTGTTTAGGTAATATTGTTGAATCAATGATAGAATCTAGCAGCCTAAGGAGGAAAAACTTAAATGGAAGATCCTCTTGAATTCAAATCTCAAGGAAACTGAAAGAAATTATAAAAACACTATAATCAAACATTCATCATAATACAGTTACAACAATTCATGTGAATCAGTCATTCATGAACTCTCTCAGTATCAGAGGCAAATAAGATGGAGCAAGAAAGTTGACTTAGATTAACCAAGATGTCTCAAAAAACAAATACATAACCAGAGAACCAATGTTCTTCATAAAAATATTACAATAGCAGGGAGCCTAGCTCAACCATTCAACCATTACAAAATATCAAAATTGCCTATATATAAGAAGAACTACTGCAACCATTAGGAGTGTGATCGGATTTCTGCATTCAAAATTTTCATTCGGCGTCTGCTCTGTCAGACTGTGCAGACAGTCTTCTGTTGTCAGACGCAAGCTCTAAATCTGCTAGTCTTTCTGGCTTTCCATTTATGTGTTGAGACGAGGTTTCAATCACCTCCCTCAGTTTCAATAATTGCCTTCATCGGGATCAGAATGGGGCCTGACATCCATGGATACTCCAAGCGGCATGAACGACTTTCTTTGGGTCAATCCTGACGCCTCGAGGACATGAAAATATTCTTTCGTGGCCAATATAGACGCAACAGGTGGCTCGATTTAATTCGATTTGAGGGTGGTTTGACTTTGCAAACCCAAACATTTTTGTTTCTCTTTGGAAATCATGGGCAGAATGCCACATGATTTACAAAAAGATGCTCCTGAGGTCAGATCTAAATCACTGTCTGATTCCAGTGAGATATGCTACAAATTCTTGTGATAACAATAAGGACCTATTACAAAAATTAGTTCTTTAAGTTCGTGAATTGCTATAGTTAATGTATTCATGTAAATTGTGTTACATATATCAACATATTATTCTAATATGATGCAATTTATGGTTAATGGTGATATCCTATTTTTTGAAATAAAAGATATCTTGAGGAAACCCCTTTGGCACTTCCTCTCATTGCAAGGATGGCACCTAGTGTAAACTTGATTATTTAGGGCACAAGGCCATGTCACATATGCTCACACATAGCCCAATGGTTTTTCAACATATAACTCATGAAGAGTTCAACAATTGGTTCACCAAATATTAACTCATGAAGAGTCCAACAATTACCTTAGGCATGTCTTATCAGGGATTTGAATTTAGGTGATGAGAGTGAAACACCTACCTCCCACCGATGAAGTTGTTCACCCTCGAATTTAAATATGATATCCTCGTCTCCCTTAACATTAAATAATATACTCTAGGTACTCCCATTTTGCGTCCCGAAAATAACATTAATCTCTCGCATTAAAAAATTACACGTTAAATAGGTAAGACCTAATAACTTTATCATTTCATTAAGTTCTAAAATATTAGACACTAAATAAGTAGGACCTAATAGCTTTATCATTTCATTACGTTCTATTGGAGTAAATGAATGCCATGTGAGGCTTAAATATAAATTCCAAAATAAAAATATTTAAGAATTTGAAAAATCATGAAGTCCCAAAATTGAAAGAAGATAAAAAGTCAAAAACAAAGAAAGCTAAAATTATGAAACCCACAATTAAAAAAATAAAAACAAAAACACCTATAAGTAAAACCTACTGTAAATCGTAATTTAGAATATACTTGTGAAATTGCTTAAAGTGCTTCCCATTGATGTGAAATTGCATAAATATAGTTTATAAGTTATAGAAAGTAGAAGGACGTTATTATTTATGGATTGATAGATAAAAAAAAGTATAGTCTAAATGTTTTATGTTTTTTTTGGGGGGTACATGCTTTTTATGAGTTTGGTTCAAAAATCAGTTAGAAATTTAGATGGATAGTTGGAATTGCATATTTCAATGGTTGAGATTACATATTTTGGATGTCTTGGGGTTTTTGAGAATGCTAAATCGTTTGATAATTTCAAAAATGTTGTTTAAGCAATATAAAATTGTGATTTCGCCAACAATTGTGTTGTAATATCTTAATGATAATTATGAGAAAAAGTAAAAGATATAGAATATTTAAACTACACCGATAAAAATAGACCATGATACAACGAATATAGATTGTAATACATGATAGACACAATATGATCTTTTTTCCATATTAAAATCAATGGTTAAACTTACAAATCTCAAACAAACACTTTTTAATCGAAATATGTATTTGATGATGCCTTGGTGATTCTCAAGATGATGTAAAGTTGATTGATGATAATACCCCAATTAATTTGATTGATGATAATACCCCAATCAACTTATTGATTCAATAATGGAATGGATCATGTCACTGGACATCTCATGAATTAAATCCTTGAAATTGTAGATCTAATGATTTCACACATTGTATTGTAAAATCATCCCCCAATTAAGTTGATTGATGATAATATCCCAATCAACTTATTGATTCAATAATGGAATAGATCATGTCATTGGACATCTCATGAATTAAATCCTTGAAATTGTAGATATAATGATTTCACACATTGTATTGTAAAATCATCCCCCAATTAAGTTAATTGATGATAATATCTCAATCAACTTATTGATTCAATAATGGAATGGATCATGTCACTGGACATCTCATGAATTAAATCCTTGAAATTGTAAATCTAATGATTTCACACATTGTATTGTAAAATCATCTCTAAAACTTTTTAATGGAACAAATTATTGCATCTAAAGTTGCGTTTTTATTTAAATACTTATACCTTATGATACCATCACATTTGTCTTGCTTGTTTCTTATGCATTATTTTTTTCATGATTTGCATGATCATATAAAGTTATAGATGAAATTTTATGTAAGTTAATTGTCTCGTGCAATATCATGACTTCAAAATGTCACATTTGACACAACAAACATATGTAAGTTAATTGTTTGGTGCAAGATCATGACTTCAAATGTCACATTTGACACAACAAACAAAGCTACTTACATACTACGTGTAAAAAAATGACTAATATATACAAATTATCTACCATATAATAACAATGAAATCTAAATTGAAGCCTCACATTACATATATGAAGTATGAACTCGACTCATTTAAATTTTTCATTTTTAATGTAATTGCTAGTTTACTTAAGATCACATTCAGTATATGAAGTATGAACTCGACTCATTTAAATTTCTTCATTTTTAATGTGTTGGGAGATATGGCAATTTGTAATTCTTACTTCCCTCACATCTTTAATGCTTCGCTAGACTAGAGTTATAAATAAATATAAACAAAGCCAAGTTTCGATCATCATGGTCTTGTAGATCAAAACTCAATATCTAATTTGATTTTCTAACCCGCTAATATAAAAAATAGAGATGCAACACCAAAGCAAAGCTATTTAGTGATTTCACACTTTGTGTCTTAAAATAATCTTTAAGAATTATTAGTGGAACACATCAAAAGCTAGGTTTTTGTTTAGATACTTTGCCTTACAGCCTCGTCATTTTTCACTTGTTTATTTCTTATGTATTATTTCGTTAATGATTTGTTTTATTTGTTTTATTATAGAATAAATTTATCTATATCAATTATTTGGCACAAGATGGGGACCTAAAAGTGCCACATTAGATCCAACAATCAAAACTACTCACACTCAATGTTGAAAAAGAAGCACTCTTAATGAATGTTTATGGCTAAATGTATCAAAACCAGTTTTCGATCTTAGGACATGTGGGTTATGGGCCCATTACACTTTCATTGTGCCACTATGATGTGATATGCTAAATTGATGTGTTATATGCCAATCATTCATTTGAATAATGTTCATTAAATGTTGAACTTATTTAGAAATGTTCAAATTTTACATTGAATTCTATATATTTAAAAGACACATAAATAGAAAAATAATCTTAATTATATTATACAATTTATGAAAAATAAAAAATAAAAAAAATTAATTCAATTAAGGGAAATGCATTTCAAACACGTGGAGATTAGCATGTGAAGCAATACAATCGAACATTACATTAACTTGTTGCAAAAATAATTCAATGCACTAACCACAAACCTCAAAAGTGACTTACAGTTTGTTCATTTGGCCAATGGGTTATAGGAATGCAAATCTCAACAATATGTTCATGGTCAACTTCCACCATCTTCCATCTCCTTGATTCACCTCTCTTCGGTTTTGTTTCCATGAGTTGTATATGAGATCCTATCACCAAATGACATTACTAGCAAGATATATATTCAAGCATAAAATATTTGTAGATAATGTAATCATTGCGTGTTTTCACTTTTTCAAACAGTGACCCATTACAACTATGTTACTAATCTAGTATGTGCAATCTTCATCTCTACATATCTCACCAACCTACTTTTTTGTGTGTGTATCACATCAAATAATAAGCCACATTCTCGTCAATGCCCCATGGTGCAAGGACAACGAATCACCTTGTAGGAACAATTCAAAATATTAGTCAATATATGTTTGAAAGTTTGAACATTACACCAAATATTCCAAATAAAAACAACATTAATCTAACACAATCATATTAATTAGGCCAAATGTCCTCCCTAACAATATTAGAAACTTGATCACGATCCATTGAAACCACATCCTCTTCAGCATGCATCTCTTTCCATGTCAAAATTTGATGTGGCCCCTTCTGATCAAGTATAACATGTTTCTATTATTTCACATATCCACCATGTTCATATTGATCAAGTGCACATCTCTTTGCATCAATAGAAAATCCACAAAAAACATCCATACTTTCTCATGTCAATTGCAAAGATGTCACCCATGACTTTACTCTGAACATAATGTAATTCCCCCATGCCAAGTATAGTTTCACAACACCAATGTATGGATCTATCCACATTGCTAATAGAAACATTTGAAAAGAACCGGCATCATAAAGATCAAATTTAGTTTTTCTATCAAGAAAGTGTTTCAAAGTTAAATTTGAAGTTGAATTTGCACACTACAATCTATTACCTACAAATTGGCCTCGCCTATTCATGACCTTCATGGCCTAAATAAAATTTTCACTATTCAATTACTTTAGAAGATTATTTGATTTGGATCACATCATGTCTCATTTGATGCCTTCTAAGTGCCCATTTTACACAAGCACTTGCACCATGGTTTTCACCCTTTCCATGCCCTATTTGAAAAATGCTCCAAGTATGTTGAATGCTTTTCTCATTATGAATCCAACTCAATAAGAAAAAAAATCATATTGGTTTGAACTACCCCTCACACCCTTCATACCAAATATAGTGTTATGTAAATGTTATCTTGTTCTTTTTGAATGATTAATAATTTAAACCAAAGCAATGTTGTGGGGAGAGATATTGGAGAAATACTTGAGATATTGATGGGACTGGGAGGAGATATTGGAGAAATCTTATTTATCCAATATCTCCAATATTTCTCCAATACCCACCCTCTACCCCCCATGGGGGTGGGGGGATATTGGATAAATCTTATGAGAGTGGGGATGAGAGGAGATATCTCTAATATATCCAATATCTCCTCTCTCCCCCACCCTCACAAATGAGGTATCAAGTGAGGGTGGAGGTGGGGGGAGATATTGGATATATCTCCCCCACCCTCACCCTCATAAGAATTATCCAATATCTACCCTCCATCCCCACCCTCAAGGGTTGGGGCATATTTTGGAGAAATCTATCATTTTTCTCCAATATATCCCCGCCACCCCCACCAATATCTCCAATATCTCTTCACACCCCCACCCTCCTGGGGGGAGATATTGGAGAAATAGTATTTCTCCAATATCTCCCCCCATGAGGGTGGGAGTGGGAGAGGGTGGGGGTAGGGGGAGTCAATATCTCCTCCCACCGCCACCCTTTAATATATCCCCCACCCCTTCACAAGTGCGATATAAAGTGAGGGTGGAGGTTGGGGGAGATATTGGAGATTTCTTCAATATCTCCCCCCAACCCAACT
>JZKD02S0031601.1:31055-42296 GCA_000966675.3 Picea glauca
TCAGGGGGAGAGGGCGGGGGAGGCGTGTAGCCGAGCGAGCTCCCGAGCAAGTCAAACCACTCGACCCGTCAGCCGTAGGGATTCGAGAGGGGGGAGAGGTCGCAGGGTGTCAGGTCAGGGGCAGGCACAAAAACAAGTGCCAAAGGAGGGGGAAAGACTGTCGCTTCTGGGGGAGGGGCCACTTCAGGGGGAGGGACCGCTTCAGGAGGAGTGGCAGCTTCACAGGGAGAGTCTGAAGCAAGCGGTTTCCTTCCCCGGGCCACGTACCAGGATTCTCCCTGCTTTGTCTTGCCCCAGGGTCACGACATGGTGAACAACACGCTCCACAAAAGAAAAGGAAACCAAGAGAGGTCGCACCAGAGCTCGATTACAGGACAAAGGAGAGGGAGAGTAGTAGAGGCTTGGCTCTGAGAATTGCGAGCGAAAAAGTGAGGTGCAGGAGACCCCATCATGATCAAAAGAATCAGGAGCAAAGGCTGGAGCTGAAACGACGAGGGAGAACCTTTGCACGGTGCCATGAAGACGCACAAGTTGTAGAGCTTCCAGAGCGTGTGAGCATCGGGGTGCAAATGAGAAGTGGAGGGTGGTGGCAGGTAGTATAAAGGCTTGAGGTGATAGAGGAGGGGAGGTGGTGAAGGACATACGCCTGGTGGCATATGGATTGGCCAAGTGGCCTCGTCCCTTCTTGGAGTTGTCATGTCATGATGAAACCCCATCCGGGGGCAGATCTTTGGTGTAAGCTATGTTCTTGCAAGCAATGATTGTGGGGTGAGTGGGATTGGTAGAAGGGGTATAAGAAAAGACACCTTCTTCCAACTCGACTCCGAGATTTTCCATCCAGTCAACAACTTGATTGGTCGTTCTTCTTACATGGGACGAGAGGATTACCTGTTGAGGCTGGAGAAGAGATTTTATTTTGCAGAGCCCATTCATGAGTCGCCATCTTGGAGATATTTTCTTCGGGTCTTCGCCATTGAGTAGATGTGAGAGGAGCTTTATAACAATTTGTGAATCACCTTCCGCAATGAGGGGGAAAAAACTTGCTCTGAGGCTGCTTGTACGCTGCAGAGGAGGCTCCAGATTTCTGCGGCGTTATTGGTATTGTGCCCCATGTTGCCTGCTAGGATATGAAGGATTTCCCCTTTACTGTTCCCGATGACCGCCCCATAGCCTGTTGGTCCTGGATTTCCTTTGGAAGCTCCATCAAAATTAAGTTTAAAGAAGTTTGTGGGTGGAGCTTCCCAAAGAGTGGGGCTAGTCGTGTGTCCCACAACTGCCATAGGCCTTTATGGGGTTAGAGTGATATTTAGTCTCCAAGCTCTAAGGATGTTGTATTCATTTTGTGGGATTTGTAAATACTGCTCCATCCAGGGATGAGGTGATATGGTTTCATTGATATTGGTGTGGATTGTGGTCCAGACCTCTTGCCACGTCTTGGTGACCGAATTGAAAATTCTTTTGTTCCTCTCTTTCTAGATCTACCATAGGATGAAGCCTGGGAGCAGCTGCTAGATTCTATTGAGGACGGGAGAGTGAAATAACGAGCTTCTCCATTCTGCAATGGTTTCCCTTAGACCCATGCGATTCCTGTCCGAAGTTCTCATGATGCTAGCGCTCTGATCCCATATGCACAAACTATAGGGGCAGAGGTTGAGGAGATGATTTTGGGTTTCTTCCTCTAGTCCACATAACTGACACCAAGGGGGGCCAATGAAACCCCGTTTCCTTAAGTTATCCCAAGTGAGGATGTTATTGTGAGCCACTAACCAGAGAAAGGTCCTGATTTTCGACCACGATTTCATATACCATATTTTTTCCCATACCTCCTCTTGAGGCAGGGTTTTGTGACCTTCTTTTAAATAATACACTTCAAAGATGTTGAATGCGCCTGTGGTGGAGTGGCCCCACCTGAGAATGTCCTCCCCTTGTTGACTCAAAATTTTTCTTGAGGCAAGATGCTCCTGAAGGGGTCGGAGGTTGAACGTCGGGGGAATATTCAGGTGCTCGTGGGAGTTTTTCCAGGTATGCCATAATTCCCCGGATCGAAGGGCTTCCAGAAGTCGATGACTCTATGAAGTGATGTGGCAATTGTAAGGGGAATGAGGTCACTGAGATTTGGATCTGTATTCAAGGTTGGGAGTTGTTGCCACGAGTCACTCCATAAGTTTGTCGATGATCCATTTTGCAGTTCCCAGAACGAATGGTCCATGATGAGTCCTCGGTTGTTCTGGGCCGCATTCCAGATGAGCAATCCTGTGCTTTTACCATTCCACCTGATGAGTTCTTTTTCAGGGGTTGTGGGGGTGTATTTATTTCTCCACAGATGTGCCCATCTCAAAAATTTGAAGGACATGGGGGTGGGCTTTGATCCACTTATGTGTGCACGGGTCACGATACCATTTAATATAATATCTCTGGGTGCAACCACACGTTCGAACACTACCTCAAGGTGCCTCCATGGCTTCAAGTTAGGCCTTCATGGAAATTGAACCTTGCCCAATGGTGAAAAACTCCTTGCTTTCCACCATTGGATCCAACCCCTTTGGGCAAGATTTATTATTATTATTAATACCACTCAAACCTTTTCTTATTTAAAAATATATTTGAGAATCTTGAATCCAACCCCTTTGGGCAAGATTTATTATTATTATTAATACCACTCAAACCTTTTCTTATTTAAAAATATATTTGAGAACCTTGAATAAAAGAAGAATTGGAGGTGAAAATCATAGTTTACATTAAATGGTATAATTGAATAAATTAGCAACTAGTTGTAATATATCGGTTACTTTAATGAGACAAGGTAAAAAATATTACAAACCTTTGGAAACCTTGAAAGGGTACCCATATCCCTCTCGCAGGTCAATGATTCTCTCTATAGGGATTGTGTAGTGGTTCAAGACACTATACATGGCCCATAATTCCTAGAAGTAATTATTACAACCCAAGTGTTGGTTATTTTGGCCCAAACCAAACCATGCCTTACGTCCTAAGCCCCATCCATGAGGTACCAAATCCATAATGGTGCCCATATCCCACAGTAGGCCAAATATTCCCTTTACAAGGCTTTTATGGTGGTATGGGGCCTGTGCATGGTCCATGAGCCATAAAAGCTACTTTAGGGCCTAAGTCATTAATTTTCTGCCCCAAACCATGGACCAGGCTTCAAGACCTATTCTCGTTACACCAAACCTCAAAATGGTGTCCACATCCCACACGTAGGCCAGACATTCCCTCTATAGAGCATGTGTTGTGGTCTAGGGCCTTATGCATGGCCCAAGAGTCCTATAAGAGAAGTTGTTAGGGGTCGAATCTTTGGATTTCTACAATGAACCATGGCTCGAGCCTGAAAACCCATACATGTTATGCCAATTTTCAAAATAGTTTTAACATAAAAAATTTCCTAGCGATTTTTAAGACTTATACATGGTCATCAATCTTAAAATAAATTTTCAAAACCTAAATCAATAGTGTCTTTCCACACCATGGATCTTTCCCAAAATTAAAAAAAATATATAAAAAAAAAAACCAAAACATAAAACAGTAATATAAAACTTTAACATTGACAAATACTTGACAGAATCTTTTCCCGTCAGCGTTGGCCGGACAACCACGCGCTTCTAACTTTTGCGGTAAAAATTTACCTTGTGATCCGCAACAGTTCGTGTAGGTCGGCGAAGGAGTTTGACAAGTATATATATTTCATGCATTATATTCAAAAGACGAGACGGACGGATATATATATATAAAAAGTAGAGATTATGCAACGAGGTTCATAAGTATTTGGAACAGTTTAGTTGTATTATTTTATTAAATAAAAAATATTTTAATATAAAAATGAAAAATCGTTTGGTATTCGTTTTTACATTGCCGATTTAATTATAACCCCATTTGGAAAAATTAAAGTCGTTTATAAATTAAGTTCATCATCATTAACACGAGACATTTAAACCAAATATAACACTTTTGAAAAACATTAAACTCATTTATAAATGAATTCCTTCATCTTGAACACGAGTACAATTAAACGAAGTTGAATTATTTTTATATTTTCCCAAACAAAGTTTCAAAGAGATTTTTCCAATGTTTAGTAGGTTTCAAAGAGATTTTTCCAATGTTTAGTAGGGTGCATTAGGTATTTTTTTAATAGTAGGGTGCATTCGATAAAGAAACTTAATTACAACCAAAATCTTAGTGCATATTTGAAATTGGTAACCAAGGCTAAGGGCTTGGTAAGTTATTTTTCAATCTTTTGTAACGCTTTAAACAACCATTTCTCACAATTCCTTAAACAACTTTTGAAAGGAAAATGAATTCCAATGGATTTATTAGATAATATATATATAATCCTTATATATATATATATATATATATATATATATATATATATATAATCTATTAATTTCCTCGACCTTTATATATGAGGGTATATATATTTTATCTATTAATGTCTCCCAAGCTTCATAAACACTCAGAGACATAATGAGAATTTTACCTTTAGCATTTTTTTTTTCTTTTAATCTAAATTTATATAATATAAACTTTTAAAAACTACATAGTACTACACAAACTTTTGAGAAATTACAGCCGTATTTATTCATTCTTTTTTCTTAAAGATGGTGATAAAGGAGGCACACGTGTCATTAATAAGTTGTTCAAATTTAATTATGGAGAGAATGATCTCTTTAATGTAACATTGCCCCACTTTGTAAGCAATCAAATATTCATCGAGACAAGAATCCCTTTAAACTACATAGTACTATGCTAGAGAGTCTTCTGGATCTAAATTGTGTGTGGAGTTTTGAAACGTCCAACGTTTCGAGTGGACACTCCACCCATCATCAGGGACATAAGAGTTCATATTTTGCCTCTTATTACCTTCACCTTTAGTATTATTACCTAGTAGCAACATGTAACTCCATTTGGTTCATTCTCTTTCTCAATTATTCACCTAGATTCTCACAACCTCGTTATTTCTTCTTTATTCTTGCACTTTTCCAACTTTATCTCTCCCCTTAATCTGCCATCCCTCCATCTTTGATTGTCTTAATTCAATTTATTTTATTTCTCATTCTTTTTTCATTTTATTTTAATTCTCCTAAATTCACTCCAATTAAATTGTGTATTTCTAACAACCTCGCTCCCCTCCCTTTTCTGGTCTTAACTTAATTATTGATTTAATACTTTAACAATAATTTATTAATTATAATTGTTTACACTACTTTTTCAACAACTTCATTATTATTCTATTATTTTAAATTGCAAGGGCTAATTTCTCCATCAACAGTAAAAATTTCTCTCCTTTATATACAAACCTCAACATTCTTTGGAAAACTATAATCTCTTATGTCTGAGATGATAGGTGGGGTTCCCACTCGAAACGTTGGACGTTTCAAAACTCCACACATAGTTTGGATCCAGAAGACTCTCTAACATTATGACTAACTGTGAAAACTTGCATACTCAAATACATAGTACTACACAAACTTTCGAGAAATTACAGTCCTATTTATTCATTCTTTTTTCTCAAAGATAGTGACAAAGGAGGCACATCTGCCATTAAGAAGTTGCTCAAATTTAGTTATGGAGAGAAGGATCCCTTTAATGTAACATTGTCCCACTTTTTAAGCAATCAAATATTCATCGAGACAAGAATCCCTTTAATATACCATTGTCMAATTTTTAAGCAATCAAATMTTTAAGAGCTTTAATTAGTATCACATTGCTAAGGCTAAAATCAACATATTTTTTCTTTCCAAGTTTCTAATGAAMTATTTTCACATTTTATTATAAATGGTTGTTTTCTTTGAAAATRGTAAAACTTATTATAACTTAGTTGTCAATTGGTAACAAGGAAAACTAWCACTAGCTATTGTCCACAAATGTGGGTAGATTCAACATCATTGTTCAAGGAAAACCATGCCACCTGAAATAACATGTTGATGGTCTATAAGGGGGAATCCTTTCACTCTTTCMAGATGCTTCTGTGTCTTGGGTCGTTAAAATGTTTTCTTACATCCATGGAAGACAAACTCTTAGCCAATCAGAMGTAATTTTAGGTCTTACTCCAAGACCAAAAGGGAAATTCCACCCCCCTATAGTATATCCAAGATACCCAGTGTCCCTATGCTCCATAATCACTAGGATTTCTTAGCATGCAAGAGAATCAATTTCTATAAGATTTTCTATATAATACAAATCCACCACTCAATCAAGGCCACTATGTAATTATGTTGTATGAATTCTAGTACGATCTTGGAATTGATTATAACAATCAATGTTAAGGCCTATAAGGCCCCAACACTCATTTATTATTAGTTTATTAGTTATGGTTAGGTCAACTTAGTGGTAGGTTACATCATGCTCACTTGATCTCCTATTTATAATAAATGAGATTCGTTTGTATATGCATCTTGTCATGTGCATTGGATATATAGTAAAAGGAGGTTCTCCCTCAAAGTGGATTATTATCATTGACTATTTTTTAGTTTGGTTCATAACATTCAGTATCAAATCTTACAATCCTAGGGTTTTGCTCCTTCAACTCATCATCATGGAATTTTTGCTATAAATTTTTTATGTGAAGTTTCATAGTTTGAAATTTTTAATGAGACATAGCGAAGTACTCATGGTTAAAATTTTAGGCTCTATATTGTTTTACTTTCGTATATATATTATGTGGAAGTTAAGGTTTGTTATTAGTCTTAAAATTAGTCTCAAACGAGTCATATTGTAATTTTTTCTATAACTTATTTTCGTGAAGTTTCAAACTATGAAATTTTCAAGAGTTGGAAGAGATATATCCAAGTACTTGTAGAAAGAGTATTTGTTTTTGAGATGATATAATTTTAGAAATACATGCCATGGAAATTAGGGTTATTTGACTAGTCCTAAAACTAGTCGCAGACATATGTTCTTTATAGAAGTGCCATATTCAAAGCTTGGAATGTCAAAATTGAGTGATTCTAGTTCCTTTGGAAAGAATACAAATCATAGTATTTCAGATAAAAAAATAGAATCATATATTAAATATTGGACACATGGAAATCCATACAAGTTCGCTATCTGGAATGGTCCAAGAATCAACAAGTTTTGGGAAAGTTACCATAAATTTCACTTGGTATATCAAATTTTGGTCAAACCTATGGCATTGTAGAGAATACATATCATAGTACTACAAGCCAAAATTTTAAACTCAAAAGGGCCTAAATTTTAGAGATACATCAGAATAAAGGTCGACCATAAAGACAGTCTCAAAATTAGGGTTTTAAAGGTACATAACCTACAATTGGCATAAATTTTCATTGGAAGCTCTGTTTTTGTTGATTAAAAAATTGTGCTAAAGAGAAAAAAGAGGAGCATTATTATTTTTATCCCACATGGATAAGGGTGTTCCGAAAATTACATCACCAATTAAACCTCCAAAGAGCTCATCAAAACTCATGAAGAAAATGAAGAGATATATAACCAACTATCCAAATTGGAGGACCAACTTAATGAATTGAGTGTTATGTCAATAACAAGTAATGATGTGGTTAACACACAAAGAAAAATAAAACATATGGAAAAAAAAATGAATGGAAATAAGGAATCGACAGAAAAAAAGATGCAACAGATGGAAAATAAGATGGATGAAAATAGTGAACAGATGGAAAAGAAGATGGAAGTGATGGAACATAAGTTGGTGGCCCAAATCATACAAACCCTAGATGGGAGGCTTCCTAAAAGCGTCACTATGAACAAAGAGACTCGTGAAAATAAAGGTAGTATTCATTTTGAACAACCTCCCAAAAATAATAAATTTTGGGGTGGATTTATATTGCAAATCGTGTATGAATTCGACCAAAACTCACCTCCTGTATTGTTCATAATTGACACGATCGCATAAAAAACCCCACAGGCCTTACCAGTCGTTAGATCAACCGGTGGATGAATATCGACGGTCTCCTTGGATTGCGGAGATCCAACTTGCTCATGGTTTAATTGTCGCCCAAACTCCACAATCGAAGTTGCACGATTATTGGTGGATCTATCACAGTCATCGATCTCTTGATCGAGGAGATTCAATAGCCTTGACCAATTATAGGAGTGGAACCAATGTGATGTTGAATTCTCCCTTTTTTCTCCACACACAATCCCTTCCCTTGATCTGGCGCTTGTATATCCAACAATCATGACTTGATATGATTGTTGACTAGTCCTCCAACGGATCAAACGGTTGGTGTTTGTTCAATCTGAGAGATGAACAGTTCATGTTATTCCTTCTGTGATTATCACTTTCCCTGTGTAGAGCTCATCTTCGTCCATGCAAATCATCTCACACATCTATCTATCCACACGCAGAAGGAATATTCTTGTTCTATCAAGGACGTATAGATCAATATCATAAGATTTAACTAGAATTCATAAACATAGATCACTCAACCCCATGATAACAACAATATACACACAATGATTTGAAGGAGAATTAGATCGTTCTTTGGTAATTCTATTCAAGTTTATAACATCTTTAGAACCAATGTTTCTTCCTCTTACATTCAACCAACCAACCAATCAACCAACCCTTTTCTCAATACAATCACACATATTTAAGCTTGATTGAGTCTCGGTTGTTTCAACAACCTGATCACTAAAAATCATATAATCATCTATAATTAAGAAACCACCCAACCTCCTAGCTAACAGAATGATCCTCGATTCCTTCTAGACATATTCGAGAGATTTATTACATACCAAAATAAAAAATTAGGGAACCAACTCCCTTAGTAAAGGTTTTTGATCTTTTGAGTCAAAAGAGATCATTTGGTTCAGATGATCCTGCATCAGACTCATGGGGAATAAAATAATTGTTGATCATGTCTTCAAGATCAACATGATATTTATGCTCCTCTGTTGTTTTCATCCAAGTAGAATCCTTTGTTGGTTGACCTTTCCATTTCACTAAATACTGAAAGTATTCTTTGCCTTTGGTTTTCTTTGTCATTCTTTTGTCCAAAATTTCCTCAATTTCTCGTTGCATCTTATTAGGTATTTTTTCTCCCCGTCCGATTTGATTTTCCTCACCTACAGGTTCATTTGTTGTTCCACTGTTTGATTCCTTGAAGGGATACAAGTCTACCACATTGAATATTGGAGATATTCCAATGTCATTTGGAAGTTCCACCTCATATGCATTTGCAGAAAATATCCTTAGTATTCTGCAAGGCCCAATTTTCTTTGGATTCAACTTGTTATATGTCCCTACATGAAAACTTCCCTTTCTCAAATATACCATGACCAAGTCACCAACATGAAAATCCACTTTCCTTCTTTTCATATCAGCTCTTTGCTTGTATTTGTCACTGCTCTCCTGTAGTTTCTGCTTAACATTCTCCTTCATTTCCTGTATGTTGACTGCAAAATATTCACCACCAACACTCCTCATTTCTTTCTTTCTCAGATTTCTCAATTCATATACTCCCCTTGGATGCATTCCATAAATGATCTAAAATGGACTCATACATGTACTTCTATTTGGAGAATCATTATAAGCAAACTCTTCTTGGGAAAACAATTGATCCCATTGTTAGGACCACACAATGTATCTTTTTTTGCCCATACTTTTTGCCATTATTATACCCTTGATCACCTGTATTTAGACTCATACTATCACTTCATCTGATCATTCCGAGGTATACGTCCTTTCTCATTACTATATGCTTAATCTGTTTTGCATAATATTTTACATCACTTTTGTACTTAACCATTGATTAGACTGCAGACTAGCATTCAAAGTCTGTTGCTGAAACACAGTTCAGGACGCAGATGCTGAAACACGGAGCTGCCTTATAGTTCGAGGATGCAGATGCTGAAACACGGAACTGTTACATAGTCCAGAGTTGCAGATGCTGAAACACAGGGGAAACCGCCAGAACCGACGATGCTGAAACACAATGAAGCCGCCACAGTCAGCGGTCAACTCAGTCAGAGTGCAATTCGTGTGGCTGAAACAGCCCGCGAATTGCAATGCCGAAACAACATCAGCAACGATGAGAAGAAGTTGTTACACCAGTCGTAACAACAATATCTCGTTCAGTTCCTGTAATAACATTCGGTTGCGTGAGAATATGACATCCTATGCTGATTTTGAAAGAAGATCCGATCTAGGATAGGATTCAGATATGCATTGCAATGATTGTATCGAAGGGATTTCCTCTTTAAATCAGAGGAAATCACCATTCCAGAGATCAAAGTTTTGATGTATTGAAGCAACTCCAGAGAAGTGGGACGTATTCTATTCTTTCAATTTGTAATGTGATATTTCGACAGATGAATATAAGACTGCTTTGAGTACCCTTCTATAGCTTTTCGTTCAGGGGAATCTTGTGAGAAGGGAGGGCCCACCTTCTTCACAAGATTCACCCATTAGTTAGAGTGTGTTAGTATAATTTCTGTTCATTATTTGTTTAACTGTCGTTTGCTGAAACACTGTTTTTAATGGATTCCGCTTTGCTGAAACACTACTGACTCTATCTTAGTTTAATTGAATGGAATTTGTAATTCTTTTTATCAGCAATCTCGTGTGATGATTTTATGAGGCTAGTAGAGATTTGGTTAAAGGTTCATGCTCAGACAGAAAGGGATCGGAATATCATACCCTCTGTAGAATTCAATTACTACTGCAAGTGTGCTAGCCAGAGGTCCGGTTAAAAGGTTCCTGCTCAGACATGAAGGAATCCAAATACCTCGACTTCTGTAGATTTCATTTACTACTGCAAGAGTGCTAGCTAAAGATTTGGTTAAGGGGTTCCTGCTCAGACAGGAAGGAATCACAACACCTTGTCTTCTGTAGATTTCATTTACTGCTGCAAGAGTGCTAGCCAGAGATTTGGTTAAGGGGTTCCTGCTCAGACAGGAAGGAATCACAACACCTTGTCTTCTGTAGATTTCATTTACTGCTGCAAGTGTGCTAGCCAGAGATTTGGTTAAAGGGTTCCTGCTCAGGCAGGAAGGAATCACAACACCTTGTCTCCTGTAGATTTCATTTACCTCTGCAAGTGTGTTAGCCAAGGATTGGGTCAAGGGTTCCTACTCAGAAAGGAAAAGAACCAAAAACACCCTGTTCTCTGTAGACTTTTATTGATGTTGTCAGAAACTGGGTTAGGGATTCCTGCTCAGAAAGGAAGGGATCAGACTGCCCTGTTCTCTGTAAACCTCAACCTCACAAGTGTGCTAAAACAGAAATAAGGCTCAAGGCTCCTG
>JZKD02S0031601.1:58900-68921 GCA_000966675.3 Picea glauca
AGTCAGAAACTGGGTTAGGGATTCCTGCTCAGAAAGGAAGGGATCAGACTGCCCTGTTCTCTGTAAACCTCAACCTCACAAGTGTGCTAAAACAGAAATAAGGCTCAAGGCTCCTCCTTAGAAAGAAAGGAACTAGGTGGCTTTGTTCTCTGTTAGATAGAGTTAATTGTTTTCTGCATTACTGTTTTCATGAAAGAGTGTTAGTACTGAGTCTCTGTTTGAGAGTAAGGGTCCTGTTCTCTGATTGCAGAATAATTGTTCTTTCCCATTGCAGTGTTATTTTAATGTAATTCAGGATTCTTAGATTGAACTTTAAAGAATTGCAATAGGGGAATTACTAATTCTGAGAAGAAAAAATTTGCAATGTTAGTTGCATCATTAGTCTTTTTACAAGTAATAAAACGAGCCATTCTGGAAAATCTATCTACCACAACATAGATAGAATCATTTCCCTTATGAGTTTTTGGTAAACCCAAAACAAAGTCCATGCTGATAGAATCCAAAGGTCTATTTGGGATAGGTAAAGGATGATACAGTCTTGTGTTTTGACTCCTCCCCTTTGCATGCTAACAGATCCTGCACTTCTCCACAAATTTCTTTACGTCATTCTGCATTCCTGGCCAATAATAAAAAAATACTCACTTGAGCATATGTCTTGTCCTAATAGTCCTCCACTATGCTTTTATTTTATCAAATTTCCCCTCATGGAACACTTAGGTATGCACAACTTACTGTTTTTGAACAAAAAACTCTCTTGTAGCATGTAGTCTAACCATTGTTCTCTATTGTGGGAAATAGGGTTTTCACAAGCTGCATAAACTTTCTGAAAATAGGCATCCTCTTTATACATTGCTACCAATTCATCAAATCCTAAAGTGTTGACTCTAACTTCTTGTAAAATTAAATTTACTGTGCTCAAAGCATCGACAAATTTATTAAATTTCCCACTTATATGTTTGATTACAAAAGTGAAACCTTGCATAAATTCCACCCATTTAGCATTTTTTTGGTTCAGCTTGTGTTGACTACTTATAAATTGCAATGCATGATTATATGTATATAAAATGAATTCCTTAGACATTAAATAATGCCTCCACTTCTTAAGTGCTTGGACAACTGCATAAAACTCTTTATCATAGGAAGAATATTTCTGTTTTTCCTCATTCGACTTTTCACTAAAGTATGCAATTGGTCTTTGCTCCTGACTCAATACAACCCCTATTGTTGTCCCACTAGCATCAGTTTCAATTTGGAAAGGTTTATCAAAACTTGGTAAAGCCAAAATAAGTTTTTCAATGATCTTTTTCTTCAACAATTTAAAACCCCTATCATCTACTTCAGTCCATTTAAATCATTGTCTACTCTATTTGACAGTCTCAACTATGGGTGCACAAATCTGACTGAAACTTTTAATAAATTTCTTGTAAAAACTTGCAAGACCATGAAAGATTCTTACCTCATATACACTTCTTGGATTTGGCCAATCAATAATTGATTGTACCTTTTCTGGATCCATCTTCAAGCCTTCTTCAAAGACTACAAATCTCAGATATATCAGCTCCTTCTTCATGAAACTACACTTCTTCAAATTTATCAGCAACTTATCCTTCTGCAATTTACTCAAAATCATCTTAAGATGTTTCAAATGCTCCTATTTAGTCTGACTGTAAATCAGAATGTCATCAAGATAAACAATAACAAATTTCCCAATGTATTCTTTCAATACTTCATTCATTAATCTCATGAATGTACCTGGTGCATTTGAGAGCCCAAAAGGAATCACCAACCACTCATACAAACCACTATTTGTTTTAAATGCAGTCGTCCATTCATCCCCATGTCTAATCCTTATATGATGATAGCCACTTTTTAAATTTATTTTTGAAAAGTACCTTGAACCAAATAAACAATCCATCAAATCATCAATTCAGGGTAAGGGAAACCTATCCCTGATAGTAATCTTGTTGATAACCCTGGAATCAATACACATGCACCATCCTCCATCCTTCTTTGGGCTAAGCATTGTTGGTACTGCACATGGACTCAAAATTTCCTTCACCCGTCCTTTATCCAACAATTCCTGCACCTGCTTCTTAATTTCCTCGTTTTCTTGAGGTGTCAATCTACAAGTTGTTTTGTTAGGAAAACTTGCTCCAGGTATCAGATCAATATGATGATCGATACTTCGCACAGGTGGTAATGCATTAGGCGGTTCATCTACTATAATATCAACAAACTCATCAAGCATACCTTGAACTTATTCAAGCAGATCATTTAAATTTGTAGCAGTAAATATTACCTTTGGCTTACCAATTAGAGAAAAATTTAACTCCTCAACCTTCTTAACTCCTTGCAACAATTCTTTTCCACTCATCAATAGAATACTAGGTCCTAATTCACCTTTAGTTGTCTCATCTTTTCAAAGGAAACAACATATGTTTCTTCCCATCTTCCTCTAAGGAGTAAGTATTCATTCTACCATCATGAATGGATTTCATGTCATATTTCCAAGGTCTTCCCAACAGAACATGGCATACATCCATTGGCATTATATCACATAACACCACATCTTTATAGTTACCAATTTTTATTTCCACCTTACACTACTCATTCACCAAGATTTGATGTCCTTTCTGCAACCATGAAACTCTATAGGGAGTGGGATGTGCCATCCTCTTCAATCCCAACTTATCTACCATCTCTATGGAAACAAAATTATCTGCACTCCCACTGTCTATGACCACTTTTCAAGACTTACCTCCTGACTTGCATACAGTCCTGAACAAGATTTTACTCTAAGCTGGTTCAATCACTTCCTTTTCTGCCTTAACCAAGACCCTTTTCAACATCAATGACTCTCCTATCTCAGGAGCTTCTGGTTCAACTGCTACATTTTCTAGTTCTTCCCTTGCTTCCACTACATTTACATTCCTCTGGTTTGTTGCTTTACTCTTAGGACAGTCCCAAGACATATGTCCTATTTATCCACATGTGTAACATCTTGTTTCTCTTCCTCTTCCTCTTCCTCTAAAGCCAAATATTCTACCCCTGGAATCACCTCTTCTTGGTGATTGGCTTCTTGAGCTTTCCCCTTCGCCTTTAGTTATTTGGATTCTTCCTCCACTATCATATCCTCTGCCACAAATTATACCTCTTCATCTATTCCTTTGACTTTGATTCCTTGCAATCTTCTCCTCAGCTTTCAAAGTTGCTTGATATGCATCCTCAACAGTCTTGAGAGTCAACATCCCTATCTCATCTTGGATATCATATCTAAGACCATTATTATATCTATCCACCTTCTCCATATATCCTTCTATGTGTCCAACCCTGATATTCAACCTGTAGAATTACTCTATATACTCCTTAACTTTCATTCCTTTCTGAATAAGGTTCTGTAATTACTTAAAGAAGTTCAACTAGTAGTCTTTGGGCATAAATTTACTTTTTATTGTGTTCATCATCTTATCCCATTGATTAACATTTGATTTACCTTTTCCCTGTTTGTGTATCTGCAATTCATCCCACCATATGGTTACATGTCCCTTTAGTCTGGTAGTTGCATACTTCACCTTCTTCTTGTCTTCAACCTCTTCAAAGTCAAAATATTTATCCATGGTGTTGATCCAGTCCATTAGATCATCCACATTCATAATTCCATCGTACACAAGAACCTCTACCTTTGGTCTGCTACTAGCCTTCGCCAACATTCTAAGTATTCTTTCATATTGTGTCTCTTCTGCTTCTTCTTTAGAATATTGAACCTCTGCTTCCTCACTGATATAACCAACTTCATGATTTATTCTCTGGTTTGTCTCCATGGCTTCCATTCTAACGTGAAGTCTCCTAAATTCTTCTAATACAACATCATTTCAGGCTTCTCTACCTCGACCCCTACTAAGAGGAACTACACCTTTCCTCCTGGGTGGCATGGTTCACTTATCAAGAGCAATTGGTTCACTCTGATACCAAACTGATGCAAGTCGTGTATGCATTCGACCAAAACTCACTTCCTATATTGTTCCGAATTGAGACGATCACATTGAAAACCCCACAGGCCTTACCAGTCATTAGATCAACCAATGGAGGGAGATCAATGGTCTCCATGGATCACGAAGATCCAACTTGTTTGCGGTTTAATTCGTCGCCGGAACTCCGCAATTGAAGTTGTGCGATTATTGGCGGATCTATCAAAGCCATCTATCTCTTGATCGGGGAGATCTAACGGTCCTGCCCAATTACGGGAGTGGAACTAAGGCAATGCTTAATTCTCCCTTCACACTCTGCAAGAAATCCCTACCCTTGATCTGGTGCTTATATATCCAATGGTCACGACTTGATCTGATCGTTGATCAGTCATCCAACGGATCGAACGATTGGTGTTTTCTCAATCTGAGAGATGAACGGTTCACATTCTTTCTTCTATGATGATCACTTCCCCTGGGCAGAGCTCGACTTCGTCCCTACAGATCGTCTCACACATCTATCTATCCACACTCAGAAGGAATATTCTTGTTCTATCAAGGATGTATAGATCAATATCACATTATTTAATTAGAATTCGTAAACATAGATCACTCAACCCTGTGATAACATCAATATACACACAATGATTTGAAGGAGAATCAAATCATTCTCTGGTAATTCTATTCAATTTTATAACATCTTCATAATCAATGCTTCATCCTCTTACATCCAAAAACCAATCAATCAACCAACCCTTTTCTCAATACAATCACACAGATTTAAGCTTGATTGAGCCTGGGTTGTTTCAACGAATTGATCACTAAAAATCCTCTAATCATATATAATTAAGAAACCACCCAACCTCCTATATAACAGAAAGATCCTCGGTACCTTCTAGAGGTATTCAAGAGATTTATTACATAACAGAATAAACAATTAGGGAACCAACTCCCTTAGTAAAGGTTTTTTACCTTTTGAGTCAAAAGAGATCATTTGGTTCAGATGCTCCTGCATCAATTTAACTCTAATAATGGAGTTAATTATCGATGGATTCCTAAGGGTGTCACCTGTCCCAAGGTCGAATTAAAATTTTTTGATTGAACATAAGTCTTTACATGGGTGAACCAAATAGATAAATACTTTGAATTACATAATATTATGGATGATAAGCAAAGGATTTCCTTATCAACCTTGTACTTTGAGAGAAAACCCTATCAATGGTATCGACATGTAGTTAAAAGGAAACCCCATTCTTATAATTATACTTGGAGTTTATTTACAAGAGACTTAGAAGCACAATATGGAAAAGTTTTGGAACAAGATTACTTTAGTCAATTGATAAGAATAAAGCACTTAGGTGATATTGAAGATTATAATTCAAAATGTGGATGACATATTGAAATAATACACAACGAAGAATCTGGGTACATGACAGATCCATAAAGGACATTTCAAACTTGATCTCAAATAGAATGAAGTTGGAGGAAAAAAGTGCATCCAAGTGTGATAATTAGGAGAACCTCCAATCTTAGATGATATGTTTTGGGTTCATTATTTCCTATTTTCAAGAGTAAATTGGAGTTTGAAACTACAAGTGTATGCTCAAGTGTGGTGTTAAACTATTGAAAGGACTAAACAAGATGCATACTCTTACATCCTAGGATTTGTGTTGATGCCTCCTTGTTGTTGCTATAACCCAAGAGGAATGATTCTAGTTTATGGTTCACCTTCTAAGCTTATTTTCGTCCAAATAATTGACCCAATATCACTTAATCATGGTTATGAAAATATTGATTTCACTTGGATTGTTCTGTGCCTTCCAAAAAATGGTCAAAAGTTGGAATGATTAAGCATATTGTAAATCTAAGAAAGAGAAGCATATAAGCTTGCACTTATGTAACCTTTATTTGAGCATAATGGCTAATTGTGGAAAAAAGAAGTTATGATAAAGGTCTAAGTGTGAGGTTCTCAACCCTCCTTATCCCTTGATGTAATCTTGGATATTGGGGAAGATTTATGTTGTAATAAAATATTTGGTGTTTTCACATGTTAATACCTCATTTAATCCTATGAGATTGTTGTTGAAGATGTGACTTGTTTCTTGGGAAATCCTTAGAATATACTTTTTACTTCACTTTCAGAACATTGCAGATGCATTCATATCTAGTTTTTCATTGAACCCATGTATCATTGTGTAATTTATACAATAATAATGATGATCTGACAATTATGACAGTTACACAATAAGAATGAGAAAAACAACCATGCAACTTACAGAAGTAAAATATTATATGGCATCTCAAAGTTATTAAGGTTTTGGTTCTTCAACATTGACTAAAGCACTCCTATGACAATGGAACTAATGTATATTTACACATGGAGATAAAAAAAAAATCAAAGAGTAAGATGAGCAATATCACAGATGTATAGCTTAACTAACAATCCTTTCCTACAATATATTATTATGGATTTGATTATTATCAAATATTTATGTGCCCTACAATGGCATGCTCATTGCTAATAAATTGTTCAAGGAAGTTGGTTGTAGGATTAATATGACATTTGTAACGTCCTATATGCAACTGGCATCCTTTTAAATTTTAATTCATGTTATTTATATATAGTCCTTTTGGTATGAATATGATGCCTTGTTATTTGGAATTGATCTTTAAATAAATGACTATGAGCAAGGATTTTGTTTCATTCTTGTTCTCACTCTAGAATCTATTTCATTCAAACCATCTGAAACCTAGGAAGATAACAAATTGTGTGCATCTTTACCATTGGAATCTCTTGCTCATAATATGGTTATCTACTTTGTTCTCTTGAGATCAAGGTAAAAATAGAAGATATATATAATATGTCATACATATATTGTCATATCAAGAGTTTTCAAGGCTCCATAGACGACTTATAATCACCGAAGAAAAAAATGTTAGAGAAAGTAATTTACTATTAGGGGTTGGGAATGGTGTGGTTCAAAAATCCTATTGAACTTCAACATTTTGATTAATCCCTTGGTAGTTAAATTGATGTGCATTACCTTCATTTTGAGCATATTCTAGAATATTGGCCTAGTTGTAATCTCCCTAAAATGTAACAAACTATCAAAGACAGTCTTGCATCAGATTAGTTATGTTTATCTTTTCTTATGTTTTTTAAGAGCTCTTTTTGTAAATGGTCTGGTTGTTGTAACTATCACACTATTAGAGTGTGTCACCCTTCTTCTGTTTGGAAGTTTAATTCAAGCTATCAAGTGGAAATATATTCTACTACCTCATCACTATTTGATGTATTGGATTCTTTCATGTTAATCATGACATAGTATTTATGTTTATGTTGTTATTTATTCATAATGGAAGAAATTTTGAAGTATGTTATAACATCTATAGGTATAAGTAATTTGGTGTTTTACCCTTGATGTTGATATTCCAGTTATATCCTAGCAATGATAAGATTGTTAGGATATTTAGACACTTAGGAGTTAGTTAATATCAACTTGGTCTAATGTATTGTTAGGTTATAGTGTGTTTATTTAATATAAATTAGTATGCATTTGGAATATGATGGTCATGATATGTTCTAGATATAGAGTGATCCGATAGATCATATTCTCATCGATCTTAATGGATACATTGATTCTTGGTTTAACACCTGATTGGTCAATGATATCTATTTAAAGAACATTGAATATCATTTACTGATGATTGATTGTGAGAAACTCTCTTGTAAAGTATTTTTCTTTTGCATTAATAAATTGCCTCGAGTGGCCATGTTGCCTGGGGTCGTGGATGTTTCTCCACATTGGGGTTTTACCACGTAAGAACATTGGTGTGTTGATATTTAATATTTTTGTTTAAGTGGTTACTAAATGTCCTTGGCCTTTATTGGAATACCTTATGTTGTCGAACATGGTATCAGAGTCTGTTTGAAGACCCACTCTCGTTGTAGATAGAGATCTTGAAGTTGTGTTGTTACATTTATGGTTTCTTTGATTTATGTACATTTTTGGGTTGAGAGGATGTTTCATTACATCGGGAGTGCTTCCCTCAGTTATAAATGTTTTTCGTTTCACTCAAAAAGGTTTCTGTTTTCCCAAGATACGACCATTTTAGACAAATCCAAAGGTATAAAACCTGAATACACCATTTTAATTTTTTTTATTTTTTTTTTCGGGTTGCTACTCTTTCCGGTCTGTGTATGTTTTTTTCCCTACACTCTATGCGATCTTAGCAAATTAGAAACATAGAAAAAAATGTTTTCATGTCTATGTATGCTCTTTGTCGTGCACTCTGTGCAATCTCGAAAAATCATAAACAAAAAGAAAACTTGCATTTTCTAGGTAAATTAATGAAGATCTAACTCATTTGTTGCTATTGAAAAGTGGAATTTTTTTTGTGTGTGAACATATGAAAATAAGTTTTTTTGAACACACGGCTTGAGGTCGATCTCCAACAACAACAACCCCATCCTCCTCCTTTAAGATTATAATGGGTTTTGCACTAGCTCACTTGGTTAAAAATTATTTTATTTGGTAAGAAGTCTTGAGTTCAAGTTTCTTTTTTTGTTACTTTTTGAAAAACTTCATGCATTCATTGTAAATTGCATTTCACTTAAATTATAAAAGTGAATCATTATTAAATAATTTTAATATTTTCTTTACCATTATTAAATAACTTTGATATTTTCTTTTAAGTTTTTTTTTGCATGCAACTTTAATTTATAAAGTAACTTCATCTTAATTCATCTCAACCTAGCACTCAGCTAAAAATCCTGAAAAAAAAAATAACTTTATTAATCAAAGCACAGTTAGATTATTAACCAAATAAATCAACGGAAACATAAAAAACTGAAACCATACACATTACACAATATGTCTCGGTAAAAACCCCTGGAAAAAATGCCAAAGGAAAAACCAGATCTTAGTTGATTTTATTAAATAAAATCCTGGGCTCCTGTCTTGGAATAATGACCCATCAAAGGAACACAATGCAACAAATAGCCTAGCCCACCTGATTTTTATCTCCCTTGCTGCCCCTTTGCGCCTTTCCTCAACCCTTCCCACTCACACTAGGATGAAATGTTCTTCACCCAATCAATGAGATCTCATCACTTTGTGTGTGTCTCATCCTCTCACTTAGGCTGCCTTTTGTTATTTTAAGTTAAACCTAAATCCTGGATCTCTATAGATATCAATGGATGATATTTATATCTCCCCTTCACTTTAGATCTAACAACTAGGATTTAATCAATTTACTTAAGTTACTAATGCCAAATACTTATGCATTTAACTTGATTAAATCACATTAATCATAAAAGGTCATTCACTTTAATTATTAACTCATAAAGTGGACTTCCTAAGGTTCAGAGAGACATTACGAACGACTTCCACATGCTAGACATCAAGACAATGTGGAAGTACTTGTCTAATGCTACTAAAACATCAACACTCCCTCTTAGCGAGGAAGGTACTTCTACCACTTGGAAGTGGCTCTGTCTTCACTATCATATATGCTACCATGGCTGCTCTCCAGTCCAATTGATTGGATGATCCCTATGAAATGAAGCTATCCTTTCCATCTCACTCAAACCCATCTTCGAAGACTTCCCTCTGATCATGCTCCTAAAATCCTCCTACTCCTAAGCATCCTGCATGGTCATCTCGTACCATGACTGCTTCTTGGCATACTTGGAAGTGTGCTCCTTCCCACTTAAACCTGAAGGTTGACTCCCTCTAACATTCTCAATCTTCAGAGCTACCTGCTCCTTGTCCTCTATCACTCTACTGCTTGTCATAGCCCACATAACAAATCAACAACAACAAATAAATTTAGTTGTTTGGATCCCTACCTGGGAACATTTATCAACCAAAATAGCAGAACACCAAGGTTCATGGTCTGCTATGGTAGAAACACAAGGGATAGGTGCCCAATGTCACCACAACACCTATCCTTCCATGTTCAAGCCAAACTCTCACATTAAGAGGCTTTGGGAGACTTCCCACAAAATATCACTTCACCTCCAAGTATCTTGAGACTAGTGCCTAAACATAAAA
>JZKD02S0031601.1:68971-118330 GCA_000966675.3 Picea glauca
GGGTAAAAACCCCTGGAAAAAATGCCAAAGGAAAAACCAAATTTGAGTTGATTTTATTAAATAAAATCCTGGGCTCCCATCTTGGAATAATGGCCCATCAAAGGAACACAATGCAACAAATAGCCTAGCCCGCCTGATTTTTATCTCCCTTGCTGCCCCTTTGTGTTTTTCCTCAACCCTTCCCACTCACACTAGGATGAAATGCTCTTCACCCAATCAATGAGATCTCATCACTCCGTGTGTGTCTCATCCTCTCACTTAGGCTGCCTTTTGTTATGTTAAGTTAAACCTAAATCCTAGATCTCTATAGATATCAATGGATGATATTTATATCTCCCCTTCACTTTAGATCTAACAACTAGGATTTAATCAATTTACTTAAGTTACTAATGCCAAGAACTTATGCATTTAACTTGATTAAATCACATTAATCATAAAAGGCCATTCACTTTAATTATTAACTCATAAAGTGAACTTCCTAAGGTTTAGAGAGACATTACGAATGACTTCCACATGCTAGACATCAAGACAATGTGGAAGTACTTGTCTAATGCTACTAAAACATCAACACTCCTTCTTAGCGAGGAAGGTACTTCTACCACATGGAAGTGGCTCTGTCTTCACTATCATATATGCTACCATGGATACTCTCTAGTACAACTGTTTGGATGATGCCTATGAAACAAAGCTATCCTTTCCATCTTGCTCAAACCCATCTTCGAAGACTTCCCTCTGAGATCATGCTCCTAAAATCCTCCTACTCCTAAGCACCCTGCATGGTCATCTTGTACCATGACTGGTTCTTGACAGACTTGGAAGTGTGCTCCTTCCCACTTAAACCTGAAGGTTGACTCCCTCTAAGATTCTCAATCTTTGGAGCTACTAGCGCCTTGTCCTCTATCACTCTACTGCTTGTTGTAGCCCACATAACAAATCAACAAACACAAATAAATTTAGTTGTTTGGATCCCTACCTGGGAACATTTATCAACCAAAATAGTAGACCACCAAGGTTCATAGTCTTCTATGGTAGAAACACAGGGGATAGGTGCCCAATGTCACCACAACACCTATCCTTCCATGTTCAAGCCAAACTCCCACATTAAGAGGCTTTGGGAGACTTCCCAAAAAATATCACTTCACCTCCAAGGATCTTGAGACTAGTGCCTAAACATAAAACACTAGGTGAAGGTAGGATTTAATTGTTTAAAAGATCTTTCTAAACTAATAAATAATGCAGAAAATCAAGTAACAACCAACAAGCTAACTTACCCCAATCCACCAAAATGTTGGCTAAATAATGTGCAAGAAAATGGGTGAATGTCCTTACCACTTTACATATTATTTGTAATATGTGTACCTTTCAAGAAGTGGATGGAAATGAGATATCTCCTTGCTTTACTGTTATAACAGACTTGGAAAAATAGAGAAAACACATAAAACCAACAAGAAAATGGTCTTTTGAGGCCTCCCACAAGTGTGTAATCACACTAGATCAATAGATTTGTGGGTAGAAAGGATAGGGAAGACAAGTATGAAAGAATACTATGCCCTAGAGCCTTTAGATATGTAGTAGAAATAGTTTCTAGCTAGCTAGAAATTATCTCTGCAGATTTGGGGTTCAAATCCCCTTGAGGTCAAAACTCAAACTTGCTACAACCAAGAGAAATGCTTGCTAGGATATAGTTTTCTTCTATATTAACCAAAAAGTAAAGACAAAACTTATAAATCAGATATGGAAAAGTTATTGAAGGGTTTGGGAGGTAAATAATTACAATATATGCCCCTTCTCATGCAAAAATGGGTGTAGATCTGAAGATGTTTTTTGTTGTAATAACACAGATCTACACATTATTCTTCAAGAAAACCCTCATGAAATATATTCAATAAAGCATCAAACGCAAGGGTAAACTTATATTGGGGTAGGGAAATTCCCAAGAAGAAAAAAACCCAAGATCTACTAGCTTATAAGGTATAAATATGAAGAACTAAGGCAGGGTATGTTTTTTTGTATTTTTTTTTAAATAAAAGATGATTTAAAATTTTGAAAGTAATTGGTTGAAGAAATTGAGAGAAAATATTTACCTCTTTTTACCTTTAGATGTCTCTTAGTTTGAGCAATTGTGACCCCGTGAGTTCAATGTTGGCCTCAGATGGATTTCTAGTTGATTGTGTTTGGAGTCAGAAGACTATTGCCCCCAATACTAGAAATTTCAACAATAGATGGATTCCTACTTGGATTTGCTAAGAGATATCCTTGATGGATGGTCTCCAAGACAACCAATCAACTTGGGTCAAAGTGATAACATACCACTTGGTTGAAGCTACTTCCAAATAAGTCAGTCAAACAACTTGGGTGTGTTTCACTAAGAACCCACAAAGAAAGAAATAAAACAAGAATTTATTTCATTTCTTCCATGTGACTATGTAGCCCCTTAATGGATTGATTGGTCACCTCTTGCAATTATCCTAAGAAACCTCTGTTAAAGCACAATTAAAATAAACCTTGGCCAAGAAAAATAAGCATTATAGTAGACAATCCATAGTGACACAAGAGAATTGAGTTAAAAAATATGGAATTATGATCTCATAAAGTTTCATCAACATCAAATGAGAGGAGGGGTTAGTCTTATATAGTTTTTATTGTAATGACTAATTTCTACCTCCCTCATAAAGCAATAATTTTCTTGGTTTTCTCATCCACAATTGGTTGGAGGATAAACCTGTCGAATAATATATTTTTAATTACATAGCTTCATGAGAAAATGGATTAAAATCCATTTTAGAATAGTTTGACCATTGAAATTGTCCCTAAGAGAGGTTCGCTCCACCAAGATAAAATCGTATAAACTTGGAGAGAATGCAATTTGGTGGAGGAGATATGTTTAGGTACATTTTTCCCTTGATAAAAGAGCACAACAACTATATTTTTTCCACATTTGACCTTCTTTTACTCCAACAACTAGTTTGACTATTTAAACCCATAAATGAGGAGGTATGAATTGTCCTAAAGGGGACAATTATGTTCTTTAGTGGGTTAATGAACTATTTTTCTTGGAAAAAGAGCATCTTTGACTTGACAAAATTTTTCCATTGGCTAGTAAACCATAATGTTCCTCTTCTTTGACTTTTCAACATGGGAAATGTGCGCAATGCCTATATTAGAGGAATGGGACAATTTTCCTTCTTGGGGCAATATCTCCCTTAATATTTCATCAATCCAAAATGTGCAATATGGATTTTGCTTGTTAAATTTTTCTGATCATTTTGAGTCCATGTTGTATTTTTTACTCCCAGGTTGTATTATTTCCTCCAGGGACCCATTGCATTGGAATCTATGAACTGTCTCAAAATACGTGCAATGATATAGACTCAATGCACCATGTTGATAACAAAAAATGATAAATCCACCATGGTCAAGAGCTGCCTACAGACTCAATAGAAAATAACCATGTGGGAAGACATAGGTGTGCATGACATGGACGAGACTAGGCCCCACAAAATACAATCACTCCTACATAAGAATCATGGCTCCACACAACCATGTGTCCCAATATATCCATTTCAAGGCCTCCAATCCTATCCAGGATGAAATACATTGAGACAGGAACTAAGGGGATTGATCATGGTCAGACCAAGTCTAGGAATCCATTACAAAATCATCCACCATGGTTTACATGGATTTTGACTTGCATCCTTTGACTTACAATGGTGTAGCCAAGTGAAAATATAGGGTACCTACTCCTGGAGAGGTAACATGACCCACTTCCCCGACCTATTTCTCATTTCCCGGAATCACTGCTTGCTTCCTGGACCCCTTCATGAAGCTACATGTGGTTGCCCACAGTCTTTTGCTACTTCCTGGGTACTTTTTTGGGCTACCCAAGTCCTTTCTGGGCACTACCTGACTATTTTTGTCCATTTCCTGGACATCTTCCCGTTGCTCAGAGATGCCCGAATTCATGGCTGGTGATTGTTTTATCCATATGCCCCCTATGGTCTACTATTGGGAAACTTTGTGAACCTGTTTGGCGACTGTTGGATAGTTGGCGGCCTCCCTAGCCAGCCTATGATTGGTTGTCTCAATCGTCTCTCTCTGCCAACTATTGGACTTTGATCTAGCAGCTACTCCTCAGCCGCCAATTTGCTATGCTTGGTAGCTTCTCCTCATCCCCTTCACCCCTAACCACACTGCTTATGGCCTCTACTTCTATGTCAGTCGATTCTCTCTTCTCCTGTCATCCCCTTCCAATGTCCATTGCCACGTCCTAGAATTTTCTACTGACATTTTCTCTCTGCACCAACTCGAGCTCTTCAACTCATGGCCACCTCTGTCGACATCACTTTCACGTTGTGTAGATCTCTCATAGACGTCCTTTGATATATGCACAACTTCTTTCCTTAGTCTGCGACCTCCTCTACTCTGCAGTCTGAATCTATAGCCTCTACCTGTTCGACCTCGTGGCCTTTATCACCCGCTTGCATGGCTCCTTTGCTTCCAAAGCCCGATCTACCTCTCATCCTAACACCAAACTGTATTGGTGCAATCCACACCTCCCAACCATATCTTCACGTGGTTGTACAACGTACAATCCATACTATGTTTGTACGGATTGTACAGTTGTTGTACGACTCTCTTTTCACTCTCTCTCTCTCTTTAATTCCGAGTTACCCAGCAGCTGTAAAACCTACGATAAAAAAATTCTCGCAAACTTGCAATATAATTTTTTTTTTGCATTACAAATATCGATCTCATGTTCATGGTTTCCCTTCTTCAAAGTCCAATCTTTGATACCATGCTAATTTATCACACCCCAACACGTGACTAATAATCCTGAATAAAATCACTTTATTAATTAAAATCATAGCTAGGTTATTAACCAAATAAATAAGTGGAAGCGTAAGAGATTGAAACCATACACATTGCATAAGATATCTGGGTAAACACCATTGGAGAAAACCCCGAAGGGAAAACCAAATCTGAGTTGATTTTATTAAATAAAATCTTGGGCACCCATCCTGGCATAATGACCCATCAAAGGAATACAATGCAACAAATAGCCTATCCCACCCGATTGTTATCTCCCTTGCTTCCCCTTTGCTCCTTTCCTCAACCCTTCCCACTCACACTTGGATGAAATATTCTTCACCCAATTAATGAGATGTCCTCACTCTGTGTGTGTCTCATCCTATCACTTAGGCTGCCATTTATTATGTTGAGTTAACCCTAAATCCTAGATCTCTAAAGTGATCAATGGATAAGATTTAGATCTCCCCTTCACTTTAGATATAACGACTAGGATTTAATCAACTCACTTAAGTTACAAATGCCAAATACTTAGGAATTTAACCTAATTAACTCATATTAATCATAAAAGGTCATTCAATTTAATTATTATCTTCTTAAGGTTCTGAGAGGCATTACAGACAACTTCCACATGCTAGACACCAAGCCAATGCGGAAGTACATGTCTGATGCTACTAAAACATCAACACTTCATTGAAAAAGTGATTCTTATTGATTCTATAAAAGTGGGTCACTTCATAAGTAATTTATTTGTAAAGGTGGGTTTATACGCAAAGTTAGAAAATGAGGGGCATCACCACATGGACCAAATTCTACTTGGGACATCACTGTTGGGTTACTGTTTATGCTTTTTTTTCTTAAAAATGACATAACTTTCACATTTGAAATTTGTTTTCAGTGTTGTTTTTTTTAAACAACCTATGTTTTTTATAACTTTCCATCCAGACCATCAGTTTCAATTTTTAAATCCATATTTTCTGCATATTTTAATTTGGATTCTCCTAATGATCTTTTGCTTACCATTACCATCTAATTCTCATGGAAATCCAATATGGAGGATGTACTAAGAAGTAAAGGATTATACTGGATTACCTTGGGAAAATAACAAGAACCCATAAACGCCGAAAAAAATTCCAAATGGGATAATAAGAATGACTAAGCATGTGGAATACTCATAATGTTCATATCTCTTGATTTAAGGCTTCACCTTCAAGGAATTGTTGACCCTGATGAAGCTTGGAAAAAGCTTCAAGTTGTGTTTGGTAAACAAAATATTGTTCCAACCCACCAGATTGAAAATCAGTTAATGACTTTAAGTCCCAATGATTTTCCTTACAGTGAATATTATTTGTATAAGTTCAAAACACTTATACTTTTTTTTCAAGAATGTAAACTTAATAGATATGAAGGATGACTGATACATATATTTTATTCTTGTTAAGATTGTGTTGATCCATTTTATGTCTCACCTTTCAATCCATATCTTGTACAAATTTTCTCTCAATCCACTATCCCTTCAATTTTCTTAATCTAAAGTTTTTATACTTAGCCATATTTTGATGTGTGTGAATCCTTTTACTATCCCAATTTCCCCGCACTCTACACAAATGCTTCCCCCGCACTTCACACTCCACACAAAAATTTCCCCGCATAACCCAACACTTACTTGATTTTCAACTCTTGGTTTACTCTATTTTCAACTCTTGGTGCAAAGAACTCACACCACTTTTCCTCCCGCAATTTTTCTCTTCTACACTCCTCACTCCCCATGGGGCCCTTCTCACACTACCCATACTTAGTCTATTTTCAACGCTTTTGTGCGAAGAACTCATATCACTTCCACTTTCTACACTTCCACACTCTTGATAGTTCTGCACAATTGATTCCTTTAAGCCATGTGCTTCGCACGTTAATCAAAAGTCACTTATGGCACATTAATTTGCTCGAATTTATGAGGAAAGGGCGACAATTTAGGACTAATGGGAAGCAAATGTCATGTTTTTCAAATATATACTTAGTGGTTTCTATTTATGATACTAGTATTTCGAAAGTAATTCGTATGTGTGGAAAGGACATTTTTGTAAATACCAACCATACACTTAGTTTTTTGTCGATTCGAGCTTCGTAATTCATTACTATGGTTTTACATATACCAAAGTGCATTGAAGAAAAACAAAGTATGGAAACTAGAAGGAAGAAGGAGCCTTTTTGTGGTGATATAGTTAATTCTTTTGCAAGGAAAGATAAGAAATTTCACTGGGCTAGTTAATCTTGGTTATGAACCTAAAGTATTCAACTTCAAGGAGCTCATATCCAAGTGCTCACAGAGATTTGATTCCAATATGAGAAGAATCCAAGTAGCTAAAAAAGGAAAGAATTTGGTATTCCTAACCCCAAAAGTGTGTAGGAGAATGCTCAACCTTCCCTCTGCAAATAAGAGTCTCAAGCTTCCTGAAGCAGATGCATTCCTTGTTTCTCAGGGTTGCGATGCAAATGTGTTGAAGTATTTTATGATTATTTTTGCTAAGATTCCCAACGAACTTTCTGCAATAGATATATCCTTGTTATGAAGAAAATTTCTCTATGGCTAGGGTAAACCACAACAGACGAAAATAACTGCAGAAATCAACTATATTCTCAAGTATGTTATGTAAACAAATATGTTAGCAAGACAAGATAAAAGACCTACCTCGTCCAGACATTCAAAGAAGTCCACCATTGAGCACTTGACCCAAAACGATATACTTGCAACTAGTACTCAACAACCAAGCAGAGTAAGCATATGGTGATAATAAATGATGTTATTGTTAAGGTTTAAGCTATTATTAGAGTTCTTTGCAATTCACTAGATCACAATAGCATAAGATAGGATCACTGAGAAATACACAATCACAAGAGACACATCATTTATCCTGGGAAACCCTCATGAGGGAGAAAACCCAACAAAACTTTCTTATTATAGATAGCCAATACAATGCCAAGAGATAACTCAAACAAATACAGAAAGTTCTCTCCCAAGAATGCGCCTCTCTCTCTCTCTCTCTCTCTCTCTCTCTCTCTTCTTCAACTACAACTCTGAAACTTGATTCTCAATGAACAAGTGAGTGTGTATCTAAATGAGGCGCTAGCCTCCTTATTTATACAACTCTAGAATTTGTGGACAGAGGTGTCTCTTCATGGAGCCCCTTTAATATATTATGGGGCCGACTTCTTATTCTTCCTCTTACAATTATGTTTTGACCAATCCACAAAAGGGGATTTGGTCTTTTATAATAGCCGACATGATCAATCCACAGTAGGGGATTGATCTATTGAATAATACAACAATAGTAATTAGAATACACTTTGCAGTTACATTATTTCAACACTCCTCCTTAACAAGAAAGGTATTCTACAACGACATCAAGTGAGACAGAGGACAACATTATCAACAACATCAGGTGGGTGAGAGGACAACATCGTCAATATCATCTTGGAAAACTGACTAGCATATCTATAAATCATTGGAAGTTTTTCTCATCATCAACATAGCACAGAGGATGGAGTATCATCAACACAGCATGGAGCTGGAGTAGCATCATCATCCTCATCGGTATGAGGCTAAGGTAAAATCATCATCATCTTCAGCATTAAAGCTGAAATAATATGATCATCATCATCTTCAGCAAGAGGCCGAAGTGGCATTATCATCATCATCTTCAATAAGAGGCTGAAGTGGCATCATCATCATCAACTGCATCGACATGGATTAGTATAACACTAATACATCCTCATCATCAATAACAACACAAGGCTGATACAACATCAAAAGCAACAATATCACAGGATAAAGGCTGGCAACACATCATCACAACACGAGTCTAACAACACAACACAAGGATGGCAACACATCATCACATCACGAGGCTGGCACAACATCACAACAATTAAGGCGGCACACCACACAACAATTAAGCTGGAAAACACCACAGCAGTTAAGTTGGAATCACAACACAACCATTAAGCTGGAATCATAACACAACAATTAAGATGGAATTACAACACAACAATTAAGCTGGCATCAACAATTAAGCTAGAATCTCAACACAACAATTAAGTTGGTAGCACAATACTAGACTAGCTTTACGTCACAACAATTAAGTTGGAAGCATAATGCTAGGTTGACCTATCTCAACATAGCAATTAAGTTGGAAGCACGATACTAGACTGGCTTTATGTCACAACAATTAAGATGGAAGCATAGTACTAGGCTAGTATATCTCAACACAACAATTAAGATGGAAGCACGGTACTAGACTGGCTTTACATCACAACAATTAAGCTGGAAGCACAGTACTAGGTTGGCATATCTCAACACAAAAATAATCCCTCTTTCGAGGGAGGTCCTTTTGGACTATACCAATCTTATCTCGAAAGTGTTCAAACTTTACATGATATAGAGGCTTGGTCAACACATCGACAACCTGTTCATCCATGCTAACATATTGGAGCTTTATGGATCGTCTCTACACCATGTCATGGATGTAATGATATTGGATCTCTATGTGCTTTGACTTGCTATGAAATACATGATTCTATGTCATTTTTATGCAACTCTAGTTGTCACATAGGATCGTGGTTACTTCCATCTCTAGGTCGAATAGACCGGTCAACAACTTTCGAAGCCATATAGCTTCTTAGCTGGCAGAACACGCAACAATGTATTATGCTTTCATTGTACTGAGAGCAATGTTGGATTGCTTCATATTCTGTCATGAGATCATGGCTGATCCCAAACTGAAACATCTTGAAGTACTTTTCCTGTCAGAGACACTTCCATCCCAATCTGAATCAGTGTACCCACTCAGTGTGAAATCATGATCTCCATCATAGCTGAGACCACAATCTAATGTACCCTTAAGGTACCTCATCACATGTTTTGCAACTAGGTGAAGATGTCTGGGTTCTACCAGAAACTAACTCAAGGTGTTCACAGCAAAAAAAAAATTTGGTCTGGTGTTCTTCAGGTACATCAACGATCCAATGATCTGTCTATATAGTGTGACATCAATCAATTCTGATGAAGTGTCGACCAGTAGCTTCAACTTTGTTTCCATGGGTGTATTCATGGACTTTCACTCCAACATGTCGAATCTCTTCAAGATTTTGACTGTATACTTCCCTTGGTTAAGGAATATTCTCTCTGGATTCTACCATACCTCAAGACCTAAGAAATAATGCATTAGGCCAAGGTCTTTCATCTCAAATTTTGAAGCGAGCTTCTTCTTACATTCGGTGATAATATTTTCTTCTCTAGTTAAGAATAAGTCATCCACATACAACAACAATATCACCAAATCATCATTCATAACCTTGAAGTAGAGGTTTTTACTCTTGGTAAAGCCTAAGCTCGTCAGAAAACTGTTAATTCTGCCATATCAAGCTCTAGGATCTTGCTTCAACACGTGCACTTTCTCAGTTGCAATTCAATCTGCACAATCATGTGTTAGCTCTATGTGCTTACTGTAAGGCACTAAATGTCTCATTGTCTTGGCGTATGTCCTCTACTCTCTCTGCAACTATTCCTTCTGGAATCTGGGATTCTGCACTTGTAGCTTCTCTGAGGCTGAGAATGATTGATTCATTCTCACTGTGGCTTTTAAAATATGAGAGTAACTCATCTTATTTTATCACGGAAACAGTTTCATCTGAAACTTAGAGTGGCTCAATAACTGATACGGAGGATAGCTCTTCTTCTTTCATGGGGGTAATGCTATCATAGTCATGTATTCATGACCCAACTGATGTACTGCACCAACTACCACTCAAATTTTAAATATGGGGATTTCTCCCCCTGCATCTCATACTATATATGAATCATGGTTATTCTAGTTGTCTTCATAAGTACTGGAACTGTTTCTTCAATAAGTGTCTCATCATAGTCTTCTCCCTTTTTGCTGGGAGAATCCTCTGGACATACATCAGGATTTGTACATCTGCAACACGTTTTATCTGTATAGATCAATATTGGAAGTCAATGTTGACTTCTCCTCTCAAGGAAGAATTCATATCCTAGTCTTTCTGATTGGCTTCCTTCTTTTTCATTGAAACAAGTGAATCATCCCAGAGATTTCATATCTCCTATGAGTCTATGCAGTTACGATCTAGTCTTCTCACGACATCTGTCTTCCAATCCTGGAAGTTGTCTCTTCATCTAATCCTTTCTGAGATCAAGATTACTCTCGATTTCTTCTGATTCTACAAGGACTTCATCATCTCTTACATGGTATACTTGGTGTTACATACCAAGTCTAAATATGGAAGACAGAGTCAGGCTTCAAACGAGATATGCTTCCCATTCTAATGTTCGGTCATCTTTGGAGCCTTCTGCTCCTTTTAGTCGATCTTCATATGAGATATTTTGAATCTCAAGAGATAGCTTCTTCTTCATCTTCTTTGGTGCATGAGTGTATATGGTCATGTACATAGTCTGATTCATGTCTCATATAATATGTTTCCTTCTGCAACCTTCACTATAGCTTTCTCAGGGTTATCACCTGTGGCCTGAAACAAGGTCAACAAAACAACAAGCAAGAATAATATCCTTTTGATAATAATAGATAAAGCAATAGCGCAAATAATCATCATAGTATCTCCTTTAGAGCTATCACTCATGGCTTGTCTGAAGCAATGATCAAAAGTAAGAGATACACTACGAAATGAGGTCAACACTCTTATAGTGTTGTGATCAAACATTCCTCCATGGTAACCTTGAACTAACACATGAAGTTTCTCCTAGAGGGGGTGTTAGTTGTATCAGGCAAATGATTACATTAAGTATTTACCTCTATATGCTCACATGCTATCAAGTATAATCTTTACAAAGACTGTTATCTCAACTATAGTGGTTACTTGTAAAGGGGTAGTCATCAACTTGTCATGTGTACCTTTGAATTTTATCAACTTGATTAATCAAACTTGGAGTCTGGAGCCTTGTCCTCAAGAATGAGTGTGCTTTATTTTCTTCCAAGTCTCCTTCACTCAAGATGATGAGTGTTTTCTTCAACCTGTCTTATGTACTAAGACAATATGCTATCTTGATAGAAGGTTGGGTTAGAGAATAATCTCTATGATCTAAAATTTTAATCCATTTAATACCTTGACTCAGATTTTGATCAAAGTTTAGAATGATGGGTCATAGCTACAACATGCAACATTGATCAAAATAATGTCATAACAAATAGATGCATATCAGAATAATCACACCTGGGTTGCATTATTCCTCTGAATGTGTTAGATCTTGAGATCTTTCTGGATCTATGGCAAGAGATCCCTTTTCCTGCAAATACCCTTTAAAGATTAACCATTTAAACATGTGTGAGTACATACCTCTGATGACACTTGCAGGTAGAGGCACCATCTGGTAACAACGGTAATGATTACCAACTCTTAAGAACTTCAAGGGTGACTGCAACTGGTACTACGGCTGCAACTGCAACTGATACTGCAACTGTAATTGATACTGCAACTGGTTCTGAGACTGCAACTACAACTGCAACTTAGGGTTTTATGAGGAAACTCTAATTTTTCAAACTTTAAATTTTGAAATTTAGATCCAGGGGATAAATGCGCTAAGCTGAGGCAAGTAAGTTGGTGCAGTCAGATATATGAAAATCCAACTTTTACCCCTTCAAACTTGATCAACGGATTTCTGGACTGGTGCTTCTGGTTTTCTGGTACCTCTGATACTCTGGTACTTTTGGTACTTCTGGTACTTTGGTTTTCTGGTACTTCTAGTACTTTGTGAAACTAGGGTTTCACTTTTCGGGAGATCTAGCCACTGAAAAGTTGTGCTGAGGATGCCAAAGTGATCATTGAGGAAGGGTGCACTTTTCTAGATGGTTTTGCGGTTGAAATACTTTATCAACAAAAGCCCTAATTTGCATGTACGACAACAGTGACATTTTTTACTTTCTCTTGTGAAAGATGCTCTCTTCAGCTTAGCCTTGATACCATGTTAATGTTTAAGCTATTATTAGAGTTCTTTGCAATTCACAAAATAACAATAGCATAAGATAGGATCACTGAGAAATACACAATCACAAGAGACACATCATTTATCCTGGGAAACCCTCATGGGGGAGAAAACCCAACAAAACTTCCTTATTATAAATAGCCAATACAATGCTAAGAGATAACTCAAACAAATACATAAATTCCTCTCCCAAGAATGTCTCTCTCTCTCTCTCTTCTCCAACTGCAGCTCTGAAACTTGTTTCTCAATGAACAAGTGAGTGTGTATCTAAATGAGGCGCTAGCCTGTTTATTTATACAACTCTGACACGTGTGGACGGAGGTGTCTCTTCACTGGCAGGGTCGATTTCTTCTTTTGGGTGGTTATAACGACCTTTAATATATTTTGGGGCCCCTTTAATATATTATGGGGCTGACTTCTTATTATGCCTATTACAATTATGTTTTGACCAATCCGCAAAAGGGGATTTAGTCTTTTACAATAGCCGACATGATCAATCCGCAATAGGGGATTGATATAATGAATAATACAACAATAATAATTAGAATACACTTTTCAGTTACATTATTTCAACAGTTATCACATTCAATAACATAATCCATTAATAAACATGACAAATACGCCCATGGAATAATAATTCAAATAATTGCAAGATATCAATTGGACGGGAAAAGAGTATTTATATTAATATATGATCATCAGAAGTGAAAATGTTACAGACTTCTGTGTCGACACGGTTCAAAACCGAGAAACTAAGTTCCTTCCAGCTGGGCCTACACCACTTCAAACCTCCACCAAAGGCAAGCTCAAAAAAGAGAGGCAATGGAACTCTCACTCAATAAGGGAAGAGTTTGGGGGTTGAACATTGTGTTCAAACTTAAAGGACAAAGGGATGTAGACCTAATATGAAGTAAATAATTTCTCCAGAGTAAATTTGCTCTAAAAGTTGAATTATTTATCCTCCTTCCATAGCTCAGAATTGGTCCATTTATATCCTTCAAATGGAATTGAAGGGTTGATTCGGAACGTTTCCAGTATATGGAAGGCCAAGGATCATAAATCTCCTTTTGTGACATGGAAACCCGACACCATTTTTCATTTTTGGGCACAAATACCGATGTATGCGGGCTGTAGTGGTGCAACCTACGTATATGCATGTTGTATAGTAGGCAAGGTGCGTACATGTGGAAAAAAAATGTATTTTTATCTCTTGGATTTGCAAAAATGGATGACAAGACTGCACAGGGAAATGGAAAAAGGACTTTTGTGCAAGATTACATAGGGTGAGGAAAATCTTGCTATAACATATGCCTCCTAATGTGTGAGGTCAGAGGAGTATCTGTGATGGCCAAAATGCATTATAAACAACCCAGAAGTGGAGTGATGGGGAACCAGGTGGAAAAACTAGTTGCTCATTACATTCTGCACTGAATTTGCATACATGGCTACCGATTAAATTACACTACAGATCCATGTGAAAATATACCAAACAATTGTCCATGGCCATGAATAGGCAAATACAAATGAGGTTACATTCCAAAGGATGTCATAGTCACGGACAAGGCCCAGTAGAACCAATTTCAAAACCAATCTGAAGATATCTGTATGCAATGGAGTACCATCTGATCTCCCATGATCACTGAAATCATATAAATACTGGTCCAATGAAAAGGAAGAAACAACTCAGAAAAGTTGCGGTCTCATACTGATGTCTTCAAGTATTCTACACAATCCGCCAAGGGTGCAAGTCTACATCATGTAAATAAAGGAGTTGAAGTTGAACATAATGAGACATCGTTTGATTACCGGTCGTTGATGTATATTGTTAACAAACGAGAGACAACCTATCAATAATGAAAGTAGGTATCAAGGCATCAAGTATATTATTACAAGTGTGAATAAAGAAGTCAGTGTCGAACACCTGAAGAATCCATCGATCAGAAGACATTGATGTATTCCCAACTGTCGATGGCGAGATAGCCTGCCACTAATGACTGCAAGCCTCAAGGTACTCATAAGACTCTAGGTCCTGTTTCCAGAATAGATGAGCTGAATTTGATGGAATGAGACCTGCTGAAAGGAGAGCATTAAGGCATCTCTCATCATTCGACATAAGGTACAAAGCAGGAGCTTCAGAATTTGGAGGAAATCGGATGAAGAACATGTTCAAAAACCAACAACCTTGTGCGTCTTTCGCGTGTGCCAAGTGCAAGAGGTACACGAAAAAGACCCTCTGAATAACATCCAATGAGGAAAAATGTTGATAAAGGCGAGGAAACCACCAATAAGGCTAATGGAATCCAAGACACTACACAAATCTCAATGTGTGAATATATGTCTTATCGTCAAACACAAAGAAAACCACCCAGTCAACGACCAATGATGAAATGTTGACTACTGGGTTCAAGGTTATCTACCAATGATGAAAGTAGGGCTAGGGTGCATGATAGGACTACAATATCATGTGATTCTGAGACAAACTGAGGGTATGGATGACATGCAAAGTCAAGATTTCTGAGAAATGGTCGACATAGGTTGATAGACCTCATTTGAATAAGAGCATGAGACATATGGAAGACTCCGACATGATAGACTCAATGATGAAACCATAAGATGCAGGAGGCATCAATGAAATTCTCTATGGGGATTGGAAGAGTAACTAGTCGGTAGAGAAAACTCTCTGTAACGAGCTCAACTTCCTAAGGCCATGCTAAACCCAAAATTATGATGACGAATGGACTCAATAACTTTGTGCTCTATTCAAAGGCGACATAATTGTTGTCAATATAAAATAATACTCTCTTCCCGCCCGTCTTTTTTTGTTTTTTCATAGACAAATGAATGCTATGATACAGAGGAGGAAACGAGTGTTGTAAGTAAGAAACACTAGTTCAAGCAATGGAACATACCTATGCTCAATGCAAGGAGATGGACACTCGGGGGAAGGTTCCCTCCTAGGTATAGGTTGTCAAGTTGCGAAGTATATAAATGAGGCTCTGTTTGGTTGAGGATGCAGAAATTACTGAGGCAAATGGTTTATAATGCAAAGTGAAAACCGACTATAGGCTCAGTACTGCAAGCAAGGGCATGACATGCAATCACAACTTAACGCAAAAAAATGTCATTTTTCATGACATTTAGTCTACTTGATGTGAAAAAGGGATAAACTTGTGACAAATAAAAGTCCTTTCAAATCCAATTTACGAGTGTGAAAGAGACAAGTTCACTCAACAATCTTTTCAATTTTTGAAGACGAGTTGGAAAAGAGCTTAAATTCAACTCGATTGGGAGTCCTATAGGTATAAGGCAACATGTTTATGCATGCGAAATGAGGCTCAGCATAAAGGTATGTATTAGCTATAAGGGATTCCTAGTCCTATGAAACAAATCTCTGCATGGGCACCAAATGAAGCAGAGGATCTAACTAGGGCACCCATGTTTGGTAAGTCTCTACCACTTGATAACCACACGTCTTATAACAGATGTAAGGTTTTGTGTTGCAACAAATGGGTTCGTACCTACGACATAAAAATGACAATTATAGGACAATGCAAAAGTGCATGGTGGAACATATACCTATCATATATGTTTGGTAGTGAAAATGTTTTCCCATGGTTACGAACGGTCAACATAACGTTAAAATCCGCGAGAATCCCTGGTGAAAACTACAAAAACCAACTCAATCATATGTTGTATTAGTCCATTAGGTGAATAAATTACTCAAAACTATAGAAAGTGGGTAAAAATTGTTATAAATAGTAACAAAACCAAAAATTACTATGTGATTTTGACTTTTTACCCAAATAGTGAAAATTGGACCAAATTACCTCTGATATTAAACTGGTGATTTCTGGAGTGCCAGGCGATGAAATCAGAAACCATCTGGACTAGGTAATTCCTCTTTCCCTCCTCTTCCTTTCTAGTCGATTAAATTTTTAAATTATGTTTAAAATTTTGAGTAAATTGGGTCACAAATTGGGTAATTCAGTGTACGCAGGCTACCATTCATCGGGTCACGTATACGTGAGGTTATACATGACTGTGAAAAATACAGAGCGCATATACTCAGCCTTATACGTGACTGTGAACGAAGTAACCCGCGTACAAGTCCGTAATCAATGATTTCTATGGTTGCTAACTCAAAATTTGAATTTTATCTGGCAGGATGGTGCTAGAATGGAGGGAAAGAGAGCACGAGGAGGTAGATATTGTTGTGGATAGAGATCTGGGGGCCCAAATGGCCTTGAAAAGATGTGGCTTATATAAATTTTGGGCATTCAAAGGGATGAGGGCCCAGGTGAGGTTGTTTGAGATGTTTTTGGATTACTGGAACCTTGACAGTGAAAGCTTCAACCTCAATGGGCAACCATTGAATATTGAAGTAGAGGATATCTACTTTTTGACTGGGTTATCACGATGGGGTGAGGTGGTGAACCTCAAATCCTGGGGAGCTGGGAGCGGTATGAAAATAGAGGAGTACATAGATTCTCATTGTGTAGCAGGGACCCCGAAGGTCGGGAGTCAACTCTCCATCCATGCGATAAAACATCTCAACCTCAATATTGTTGTCCTCGTGTTGACCAAGATCACAGGATTGGCTTCATTGCACCAGGTATCGAGGCTGCTCATGTTCTATGTTGTAGAGTGTTTGAGACCCACAGTATATGATTGATGTACCTCACTACTAGCTAATATGAAGAGCCAGTTGACAGAGTGCAAACATGGTAGTAAGAGGAACGTCGGGTTTGCCTCTATCTTATGTAGATTTTTCTTTGAGCGGGTTCCGGGTTTGGGACCTAGAGTTGAGATTCTTCTGAGAGGACCTCGCGATCCATCCATGGCACGGTGGACCGAGGTAATAAGATAGTAGGGGGGAGGTATGATGCCCACACCCTACAACGAGGATTTCTTCTATTGCTAGAGGCAACAGGTCATTTCTCTGGATGACTACCCCTATGCAGGGATCGACTTCAGATGGGACCTTGGCATGCCACTCCCACTATGGACTGCCTATGGGGACATAGGTATGTCAAATGTTTTTAAATATTTCATTTTTTTTGTATTTTTGTATAGTGAAACAAAAATATTTTTGGACGATGCTTAAGTACTAACTTAGACACTTGTGTGATGCAAACATGGGTCCGTGATGGTCGGACAGGCTTCCCCGACATCGTTGGAGGCACCAGGGAGTTGAGGAGGTGGGAGGAGAAGCTGAGAAAGTCCTTCAAAACGTGTCGGGCAACCTGTCTCGTTTGACTCAAAGGATTCTGATGGTTCAGGTAGAGGATCTGCCGGAAACCATGGAGCAACAAGTGGTTGGTGTGCCCATAGCTTGGGTACAACTCTTTTAGCGTCTTGCAAACACCGGAGTTTGATATCATGACACACATCTGACGCCACAAGTGTATATGTCATGGATATTGTAGTATTGATTGTATATGTGTATTGAGGGTGTTAACCCCAATTTTGTACTATAAACACCATATCTTTTGAAATATATATAAAACAGGGACCTTCGACTTTACTTATATTACAATGTGCACATTGATGAGATGGTTTTATTTTTTTTAGTTAGGTGACAAATGCCGATATAAAACGAAATTAGCATAAGCATCAAATACATGATTAGAACTCCTAGGAATGTGATAATAAGTAATAAAATCAAATTGTCATTCTAAAAGACATACCCAGAGGAATCGTCAGAGTAAAGTAGGATCATGCATGCAGTAAATATCATTCAGCTGAAATACTACTAACTGAGAATCCAGGTGAACCTCTAAAGAGAGAATACCATGTGAGATAACATCGTGCAAAATTTCTATAACAACACTATATTCAACCACATTATTCATGGATGGCCCTAGACATATGCCACCTGAAGACACCAGTAGACCCTTGGGTGAGTAAACCACCCAAGCGACGGAAGCCAAGTTTCGTGTATGACGACTGGCTTCGTCTGCGAATCCTAGGTAGGTCGAAGACTCCGTTGACATCTCCTAACCAAGGGAAAACTCGATAAGCAAGCTAAAGACAAAAAAGAAAGGGAAAAAATATATACATTAAATTAAATTAGTATACAAAGAGTTCCACCCAAGCTTGGGGCTCAAGCGTAATATCTTTTCAAGTAGAGCCCATTCCTGGGCTCGACCAATGTATTCCCTTCATAATATTCTAACTCATAGGCTCCTTTTTCTAAGACACATCGCACTATATAAGGACCATGCCACATGGGTTTAAACTTACCCGCCCCAAATGGTTCTTTGGCTTGATCATATAAGAGGACCAAGTCACCCTTAACATACAACCGAGGACAAACAAACTTATCATACTGGACCTTGACACATATTTTGTTTTCCTCGATAGTCGTAGAGGCGTCTTGATGCTGCTCATCAAGACTCTCTAGGTGTACAAGGCGTTGCTCGAGATTGGAAGTGTCAGGTAGGAGCGCGACTTCCAACTTAAGAGAAGGGATCTCGCATTCCATAGGTAAAATTGACTCCACACCGTGTACTAACTGGAAATGGGAAAATCTGGTGGCAGTCTTGATTGAGGTTCGGTATGCCCAGAGTGTGGGATATAGTATAATATGCCAGTTAGATTTACTCTAGCTGACGGTTTTCTGTGAAATGGTCTTGAGAGACATGTTGATGGCCTCTAACTTTCCATTTGCATGGGGGTAATAAGGAGAAGAATGACTGTTTAAACCCCAGCTTAGATGTTAGTTCTTCCATCATTTTGTTCTGAAAGTGATTGCCATGATCAGTGACAATATCACTCGGGATACCGAACCGGGGGATAATTTGATTGAATACGAAGAAGGCGACAATCTTCCCGTCGTATTTAACTGTAGGCATGGCCTCGGTCCACTTAGTAAAGTATTCGATGACCACGATAATGTGTTGATTCCCCCCTACCGAAGGTGAGTTTCAATCCACAAAATACACCCCCCACTTGGTGAAGGGACCAACGATAATGACTAGGTGAAGAGGGGATGGATGCGAGCTCATTTTCTGAGTGAACTCCTGGCAGAGGTGACACTTATTAACCGCTTCAACACAATATTTAAATATAGATGGACAGAAATAACCGACTCGCAAAATTTTATGAGTTGTCGCAAGCCCGGATAGATGACCACCACAAGCCCCACTGTGGAAATCGTTTAGGACTGACTCGGCTTCCCTGTGAGTTAAATAACGATGCAAGATATTGTTTATTCCGCAGCGATGCAAAGTGTCGTTGACAATAGTGTAATTCTTAGCTTGGTATCGTATACGTCGTCGGTCATCTCGTGAGAGATGATGAGAGAAATTCAAGGTTTGAAGATAGAGAACGATGTCTCTATACCAGGGGTCGGACAATGAGACAAGGAAAATGTGTTCGTCCGCAAATGAATCAACATGGATAACATCCTTATCTAATTGTGGAAAGTCGGATATTAACTCTGCGAAGACTAGTGATTTCTTGGATTTCGTGGAAGCGAAATCGAGATCAAATTCTTGTAAAATGACAATCAATTTATTATATTTTCCCCCTATGATACATCTGGTAAAGAAATATTGAAATGGATTGACATTGGAAACCATAGTAGTCTTGCAAAGAAATATATAATGACGTAAACATTGGATTGTGTGAACGACAACCAAAGCTAGTTTTTCAACGTGAGAATAATTGAGTTTGGGACCAACTAAGTTTTGACTAAGATAGTAGATGACGTTCTCACAGAGCTCATCATCCCCTGAACCAAAACCATACTAGTTGTCTCCTCGGACACGAATATATAAATCAAGTAATCCCTACCATAGTCTGGAGACTTCAACAGAGGCACCGATACCAAGGATTTCTTCAAAGCATCGAAGGACTCCTGGGCTCGCTCATCCCAGATAAAATGGATGTCCTTCTTCAAAAGACACATGAAACCCTTAGTGATATTGTCATAGTTTACTATAAACCGACATAAAAATTTAACTTTCCCCTATAAACCTTGAAGTTTTCGAATAGTGCGTGGGGGAGGAAATCGATGTATTGCCTCAACCTTTAATAGATCTACCATGATCCCTGTCTCAGAAACTAGGAATCTCAAAAGACGACCAGACCTAACGCAAAAGATGCACTTATGAGGGCTCAATCGGATTCTATAATAACGACATCTTTCAAAAACAATTCGAAGGTGCATAGAGTGATCTGCTCTCTTACGAGAGTGAACAGCAAGATCATCAATGTAAGTTTCGACTATATGCTTAAGATCGTGGAATGTGAAGGTCATAGCACGTTGGAAGGTTGTTCTGGCGTTTTTAAGGTCGAAAGGAATTTTTTGATATGCGAAAGTACCCCAAGGACAAATAAATGTTATCTTGTGTTGATCCTTAGGTTTGATTTGAATTTGGTTATACCCTAAAAATTCGTCCATAAAATAAAATACTTCGCTTCCCGCAAACTTGTCGAGAATCTAATCAATGAAAGGTGCCAAGAAGTTTTCTTTAGGACATGCCTTGTTCAGGTCTCGAAATTCCATGCATACACGAATGGTTCCCTGCTTCTTATTCATAGGAATGGGATTGGATACCCATTCGGTCAAGGGAACCAGGTAGATGAAGCCAACATTAAGTAGCTTCTCCACTTCTACCTTAATAGCAACGGCCTTCCATGGATTGACATCTTTAATACGTTGTCGAATAGGTTTAGCATCCGGATACGTTCTAATCTCATGCTCGACAATACGAGGGTCGATTCCTGGCATCTCTTCATATGGCCAAGCAAACACATCTCAGAATTCCTTGAAGAGTTCGGTGTAGATCAAGATTTCTTCCGGCGAACAATCCTCACCGATATGTACGTTTTCAATCTTGCCATGGGTACAAGAGATATCAATCATGACGGTACGAGAAATACTCGCCATATTTCCTTTGGCATAAATGTTGTGCGTATCAAGTGGAACTACGACATGACTGACTATCTCACTCAAAGTAGATCAAAAGTCATCTTGTTCGATTCTTTCAATCTCTAGGAGAAAATAAGAGTGATGATGCATATCATCCCAAGGTTTGTCAGATCCATTCATGGCTTTGATGATAGCTTAGACCGAGGGTAAAGTCTCATCGAGGTAGTCATGTGAACAAGACAACGAAGTGGCCCACACAGGCTTAAGAACACGATCCTCCTCATCCATTGGCGAGGTAACAGGATCGGGATCAATAGAGGAATCAATAACAACTTGATACACAATCTCTTCTACTGATAGTGGCATGGCCATTCCATCATGTGACCGACCTCACAAGATGAATTCGATGAAGGGAAGGTCCAAGGATCACTAAAATAGGAAGTGCATAAAGGAATGGACCTCTCTGAATAAATTGGCCTACTGGACATGGCGCAAATGTGGTGAATCGGTGCCATGAAGTCGAAAGTGTCCATAAGGGAAGAATACATTCTGACACCAATATTCTTAGTTGTCAACTGAGAATTGTCGATCACAGGGATCGACGATCCAACAAATGCATTGGGACTAGCATACGCAAATGATAATTGGTCGATCGTCACGATCTTCCCATCCTGAGGAGAAGAAAGAGTACGAAAGACGAACGATATGACGACGACCATAGCGTAGGTCCAATTGTGTCCTAGTAACAAGTTATAATCAAAAGGCGCATCAACTACCTCAACCTCCACCTCTACCATCTTCCCACCTAACTGGACCGGAAAGGAAAGAAGAATATCGTGAGGGCGGAAAGAATGAACATCAAAAGCAGTCAACACGTTCGATGATTTAGAAAGAGTCGAAGAACCAAGAGTTTTCCAACAGATCAGGGACATCACACATGTAACAACACCTTCATCAACAACCACGTGTTTGATGGTATACTTTGAGTACCCCACGTGGATTTGGAACGCCACTTGGTAAGGTAAGCGAGGCTTCACATCTGTGACGTCAAACTTGATAACTTTTGAGCCATTGGGTTCTAGAGCTCCTAACACAAATAGTAAGGCATTCCTCTGTGAATGACACATCTGGAGTACCTCCAAAGCCTACATTGCACAAGGGGTTTGACCCAGGTCCTCAACAATAGAGTAATTATGGGCGGTTCTAGCATCTGGATTGTCGGTAGAGCACTTGAGTACTTCTTTCATAATACGAGGTGGTGACTCTAGTTTTTCAATCTGTAATGTCGTCTCCGGAGGACGAGGAGGAGATTCTAGATCAGGCATAGCCTGTGAAGAACTATAATCTCAATATCGAGTGGCTACATGAACTTTGGCATCAACCATATTGATACACAAACGGTTGTTGTAACAACGAGTTTTGACTCCCATCAGCTGTATTTCTGGCATTTAAGGATCTTGAGACCATGTGTTGGTTATGTGGGAAAGGATTTGTTAGAACAATGGGTGGTAGAGATAATAGCCTCGCAACTTCTGCAAGTTTGGGGCATAAATGGCTAAGGTGACCGTCTGTAAAAATCTTACAGGGAAATTTCACCTTACGTCTTTCTCTCTTGCCCTCTCCAACATTATTATTCATCGTCTCATTATTACCATTGTCCTTGGGTTTATTATTATTTTTCCCACCCTCACAATTACACGAAATGTACATCCACCGACTGAGTGGGGTTGGAAGACACCGATGAACTTGGTCCTCATGCAGACTGGTTTACAGATAACTCTTTCCATTGGCTTGTCACCGAGTCTGTGGATTTTACATTTGCGGAGTCTACAATTCCATCAAAATGAGGTCTGATTTTTTTTCTAGGGTCATAGGTTGACCATGATGCATCTGTAAGAATGTGGTATAGCATCCCAGACTGAGCGTATATAATATCTAACTTTTGGACTTTGAAGATCATTTCTTCCTCAGTGGTAACCCCGAATGTAGCAACATCCTTCAAGATAGGAGGTTGCAAAGACTTAACGAACCATTCTAAAAGAAAGGTTGGGGGTATGGAGGTCTTAATAAATCTCTTTCATCTACACCACTCCTGGATATGATATGATATATGAGTGGTTGTATCCTGGCATAAAGTCGACATAATTTCTAGGCCAACATCGTAACAAACCGACAATTGGAAGTGGTTAAGAAAGACCAACACCATCTGACTAAAGGTCCCATATGTTCCCCTAGGTAGCTCGATATACCATTTCACAGCGACCCCAATGGAATCGTCATTAAGAGAATTTTAGGAGCACCATAGGTGAAAGGTAGTAACGTGATCACCAGGATCCTCGCCATTCTTACCTTCGAATTTTAGAATGTTCGAAGGAAGCTTGGTGGGGACGGGGGCCATGTAGGATCATGAGACACAGGGTCATTCATCAACTTAGACAAGTCTGGCAAATTAAGCGTGGCCATAAAAGGAAGACGTGGTTGCAACATCTAGCCCCAAGGTCCCTGGAAAGATTGTGTTTGAGGAACTGCAGTCCAGTGAGGGTTCTGGTAAGCACCATGGCTCTGTCCGAGATTGTAAGACCCTCCTCCAAGATGATTCATAAAAGGTTGGTTGGGCATCATTCCAGTAGGAATGTTCTGATGGGGGTTATAAAAATTTCCCCCAGTCGGATTGGATTCGGGTTAAGGGTTGCCCAAAGCGTGAAATTGACCTCCTCTGGGTATGAATCTGGAGGATAGAGGTGGATTCATCATGCCAAACATGTTGGTCGGAATCGACACTTAGGAGGTAAGGGTATAGGACGAAACTTGAGCAGAAGCTTGTCTTCTAGGTTGGTTGCTCCACCCAGAAGCAAAAGGATTAGACCCGGGGTTAAAAGAAGGAATATCTCCCATATTAGGAGTCATTTGAGGGATTTAAAAACCACCAAACAAAAAAGGAGTGTAAGGAGGTGTAGTGCCCCCAATTCCAATGCTAGCATTAGGGCCAACAACTAGGATGGCGTTTGTGTTAGAATATAGAATATGGTGTGCTCGTTTTACCATTGATGATACCTTTGTCACCCAACCATAGGTCGATGCCTCCCTCTAAGCACCTTAACCTTGACTGAGAATTCCTCCAGAAGCAAACCCTAGGCTAGATAGCCAAACAGAGAGTAGTGCACCTTTCCCCAAGGATAGCGCATCACAAAAAAAAAAGTTGATCAGATAGTCCAAACCCTAGCCAAGAGATATTCAAGCCAATACTGAGAACTTGCTGCTGTTGTAGCTGCACCTGCAACTCTCCTCCAAACCTGAGCACAAAATTGCAACTGTAGTGTGCACCAACTAAGAAAATTGCAATTATGAGCTGCTTCAAATGAGAACCGACACCCTGTATTTATAGTAGTTTTGTTAGTTTTGCTGGGGTCGACTTCTCCTTCTGGGTAAGTGTCTGTTTAGTATATTATTATTATTTCTGATCGACTTCTTCTCTTGGAGGCTAATAGCCTAATATAAATTATCTTCTTGGGCCGACAAGGCTTCTAGGGTTATTAGCCAACTCATTAGGGTTTTTCTTGCTTCCCCGAGTCTTATATTCTCGTCAGGTTCACACGTGGAGGTAAATACCTCCCGAAGCTACCATAATATTAACACTCCCTCCATGCTAGAGAGGTATTTACAGGTAAATGGACTTGAGCACAAAAACATACCATTTACCCGGTAGCATCAATATAGTCATCTAGACTATTTCATGACTAGATCATGAGCATCACCATCACCATCAGTTGCATCATCTCTCGAAACCATACTTCATCTGAGTAATTAGATATGATTCTGGATAAGTCACTCTCACCATAAAGTGATGCAAGAGAAGTAAAATCTCTGAACTGTTTGCCATTTGGAAAATCTCTGTTCACCATTCATCTGAATGATCATTATCCCCAATAAACTGTTGATAGTCTTCAAAGTAGTTAGAACAAGGATAGAACACACCTGTGTCTATTCATAGTAGTATATAACTACAATCCAGTGGTTTACTACCACATCAAGTAACACACAAGTACTTGATCAACAACTTATGGTTGCGAATAGTGAAACATATTCACCACAGTAGTCCTCATCTACTATCATATAGTCTTCATAACAAACATCTGATAGCAACCTGCATAGAAACAATGTTATGATATAGATTGAATTATCTGAGCCAATCTTTCACTCACATCTGTGAGCTCTGAAAGAATATCTGTCTCACGAACATTGGAACATATCCACCATAGTAGTATATCTCTAATGTCTGGAGACAGGTAGTCTCCGTAACAATCATTTGATGTCATCCTGCATAGAAAATATTGTTAAAGATAAATTGAATCCTCTAGGGAGATCTTTCACTCACGTTTGTGAGATCTGAAAGAATATATGCCCTCATCAGCAATGGGTTATTTGTCATATTCTTCACAAACAAGGAAGAAGGATTATTTCTGATTTCTGAGCTTGGACCATTTCTCACATTGGGCCATTCTTCCTACACTAATTAAAGTGCACCATAGACAGAATGTATAAACCCTAAGAAATGTTTGGACCATTCCTTACCCTGGGCCATTCCTCCGACACTAAACAAAGGGTAGCCTGGAGAGAATGAGTCTGCCCTAAGGAATGACTGTCCCTTACTGCTAAACCTGGACTATTCCCCACCCTGGGCCATTCCTCCGACACTAAACAAAGTGTAACCTGGAGAGAATGAGTTTGCCCTTGAGGAATCACTGTATGGACAATTCCCCACCCTGGGCCATTCCTCCGACACTAAACAAAGTGTAACCTAGAGAGAATGTATAACCCTCGAGGAATGTTTGTCCTGCATCAACCTCCAAAATGGACCATTCTTCGAAACTACTCACAACTGTGAACTTCGAAAGAATGACTGCCCGGCGAGGCGGACCATTCTACTTGACCACTACTTAGAGTGATTGCCAAGAAGAATGATTGTCCTAGACCACTCCCCATGTTAACCACAATGGGAAGTCATTGTCTATGATACATCAGCAATCAATCTGCCTCCCATGTTAACTACAATGGGAAGTCACTGTCCGTCAGAAATCTCAATCCACTTTCCGAACAGAAAAGCATCTGTCCAATCTGGATTATTTTTCAATTACAAGGATAAATAATATTTTCAGTGCTCCCTCCTAATTGGAGAGTTATTTCAATCACAAAAATAAATGTTTGCGTACCTTCTTCTAGTTTGGAGAGTCTTCGCTTCCAGCTAAGAGAGTTATTTCCACGAGCTCTAACTTGAGTATGCTAGTTCTTTCATCTTGGATAGAGGCTTTACCAAATTGTATGCTTATTTGCTCATCTGTGGAGATATGTATTGGAGAAATCATTTTCTCCCTTCTATACTTTATCATGGATAATGTAATACTTGTATTGTAGTCTGGAACACTATGAAGGCTTCATGTAGATCTGAACAATAGAGTATATCATAGTTGGAGAACTAGAACATATCCATGTGGTACTTCTTCTATCATCATGAGATCTGATCTTCTAAGTAGTCATCTTGATGTTATATGAAATCTTCACCACGCTTCTGTTGTGCACTGGAGGTTCTCCGCCAAGTTGTCTTCTTCTTATCTGCATACAGGAGTATCTTTCGCCTCAAAGTCTTGAGATTGTTCTTCATACGCTCTTTATTCAATTTCTCTGGAAAACATTATTTGCATTTGTCTGATGTAGAATTCCGACTCATGGATGTTGCAGATGATATAATGACTCATGCAGTGATATGTCTGGTGTACTGGAACAAATAATCATCATAGTCTTCTCCCTCCATCTGGGAGAACCTTTGGTTCTGGATCTTGCAATACTTTCATAAGTTTTCCACACAATGTTCTTCATCACGACTTTCAGTTCTTCTGCTTGATTGTTTTTAGTGAGTTCATATCAGGCTGGTAATCTTGTGATTCTTTGATACAATGACTGGTTGTTCTGGTTTCTATTTCTTTCTTGGAATCTTCATGTTTTTCATTATCTTTTGGATTCATGGAGATTCCATGTTCTGGAGATTCCACTTCTTCTTTTCATCATAGGATCATGGATCTGGATGGACAACCAGAAATACTTTTAAGGTTTTTCTTCAAAAAGGTCTTCTTATGTGGTTGAGCTGAACACGTACTGTCTTTCATGGCTGCTACCATAGATATATACATTTCATCATCTTCAATGGATCATAGGATTAGCTCCCTCCTAATTCTTGCTTTATATATAACAGATTCCACGCTTCCATCTGCATCCTTATTGTCTTCTACAATATATAATTGACTTTTCTATCTGACAGAGTCCAAGCTTTCGTCTTAGTCGTCGTCATAAGTCTTTCTCCAATTTCTCTTGATGTCTGACTTCTAAGTCTCTTCATGATTGATTCGGCTTATCTTCCATCGTGAAGACAAGCCGTGAAGCTAGAGCATGGAAGACAAGGATTGACTTCTAAGTCTCTTCATGATTGATGTCAATCCTTGTCTTCCATGCTCTGAAGTTAGAGGCTCCATCTAGCGTGTTCTCAAACTTCATAGAGTTCGTCATGGCTTGCTTGTCTTGGTCAAACCCTAGATTTGACCAGAAATCCAAACTTCACGTCTTGGTCTTCTAAGAGTACCAGGAGCTGCACTGGGCTAGGGCGTACTAATCTATCCAGAGATTAGGTCAATCTCATCACTTAAGGTGCCTCAACAAGAGGTTTAGGGTTTCTACAACTGCTTCTGCTGGTAACCCTAGCTGCAGTGCTTTTGGAAGTTGCTCCTGCTAGTAACCCTAGCGGCAGTTCCTCAACGAGCTCAATATCTAGCGGTTATGTTTCCTTCCAGCGTTTTACGCTGACTGAAGGGGTGTGGGCCCATAACCTGTTAGAATATAGAAGATGGTGTGCTCATTTTACCATTGACGATACCTTCGTCACCCAACCATAGGCCGAAGCCTCCCTACAAACACCTTAACCTTGACTGAGAATTCCTCCGGAAGCAAACCCTAGGCTAGATAGCCAAACATAGAGTAGCGTACCTTTCCCCAAGGATAGCGCATCAAAAAAAAAAAATCGATCAGATAGTCCAAACCCTAGCCAAGGGATATTCAAGTCAATACTGAGAACTTGTTGCTACTGCAGCTGCACCTACAACTCCTCCAAACCTGCGCACAAAATTGCAACTGCAGTGCACAACAACTAGGAAAGCTGCAATTCTGAGATGCTACAAATGAGAACTAGCACCCTGTATTTATAGTAGTTCTGTCAGTTTTGCTGGGGCCGACTTTTCCTTCTAGGTAAGTGTCTGTTCAGTATATTATTATTATTTCTGGCCGACTTCTTCTCTTGGAGGCCAATAGCCTAATATAAATTATCTTCTTGAGCCGACAAGGCTTCTGGGTTATTAGCCAACTCATTAGGGTTTCTCTTGCTTCCCGGAGTCTTCTATTCTCGTCAGGTTCACACGTGGAGGTAAATACCTCCCGCAGCTACCATAATATTAACAGTTTGAAAAATGCGAAGTAAAATTCGACATTCCATAGGAAAAAGGACTAGAGGCCATAGGGATGGACTGAACATTATAGCCTAGTGAGTGGCCAAGAGACCCAAAGGGGTTCGAGGAAAAATATTGAGAATTCACTATAGGACGAGCCATAGTTATGATAGGTGCCTCTGGCACTACAAACACTGTGGTTGTAGGAGTTGAAGCGGTGCCATTAACTATAGTAGGTGTGGGAGTCGAAGGGCTATCAGTGTTTTGAACACTAGGTTCAATACTCATCCTTATAGAATCACAAGTCTAAACAGTGGAGGTGTGTGTACCACATCTAATAACTCTACGCCTTTTAGAAGGTAAAGATTCGAAATCTGGTGGTAACTGTTGTTAAAAATAATTAAAAAAAAAGTACTTAGGCAAGTGTTTCTCACCACCTAGGCGCTTAAGGGGTGAGAAAGTGCCTAATGTGGACCCTAGTCATTTAATTTGTGAGAGACAAATTAAAAGGTGACTTTTTGAGATTCAGGGAAAGTGGGTGAATAAAGTGATTTTATCTCCACCGTTGATCTCGTCTAATCTCAACTGTTAGATGAGATGACTCTTGAGATTCCCTCATAAGGTTGATTAGGGTAGGAGGGCGCACCCATTCTTGGGTTGTTGAAACATTTTTTGAGAGAACAAGAGAAGAAATTCGAGTTTGAGAAAGAGTCCATTTTTGCAGAGCTAGGGCATGCATTCCAAGGCTGAAAACTAGCATGCATTTCAAGGTAGAAGGTACATCATTTATTGCATGACGTACTGTATAGATTGAGAAGGTCGTACAACATTAAAAGCTGGCATAGAAATCGATGTAGAGTACAGTTCAAAAAATAAGACGTACTATATGGATTTTTCAGGTTCCGTATAGCATGAATGAGGCACAAAAATCGAGACAGAAAGTACAACTAAGTGAACAATCTGTACTTTACGAATTTCGTACAGTTGATTTTCTTGCATAGAAATCGAGGAAAGTTTTTGGGGTATTTTCTGGGTGGTTTTGACACATTTTCCAAGGTGGTCGTACAACATTTAATGTTGAGTTTTGAGCTATAACAATCGACATAGATTTCGAGGCACCCGAACAACAAGGAGGCACAAAAAATGAGGAGAGGACATGTACATAAGTGCAGGAAATTTTGGCACGAATTTTGAGGAGTTTTTCTTAATTTTTGTGTGAAGACTTGGCATGGTTTTCGAGATAAGTTTGTCATTAAATTTCTGAAAATGAATATGTTGTAAAAGACATTTTCTTTGAAGCTTTGAAATAATAAAACTCCCTCTCTCATTAGTTTTCCCCTTATGGGTTTTTCCAGGGTGGTTGTTAGACCAAAAATCATTATGTTATTTTCTAAGTTATATGTGCTAATGATATATTTTATTTCTGCGTTAAACGATGTTCAAAATCCTCGTGTTTCAATTCTGAAAAATTTGTTTTATGCTAAGTTTAATTGGTTGTCATAAAACTGGGTTTTGGTCATTAAACATTGGCTGAAAAATCAGAGACTTGAAGCTGGGTGGGGTCTGAAATTTTACATGGTATCAGAGATGATTTAAAGAGAAGAAGAAATATTTCAGCAAGTCAGAAAATTGGGACAACAATCACTTGACGGAACAGAACTTTTAATTTTTCATTTTCAGCAGAAAGGGGACAATGGCTACAGGTTTGAGGGTTGAGGACATAATTGATGGGGCAACAAACTTTGGTGCTTGGAAAGAGAGGATGATCTTGTTGTTGCAAGAAAATGAGTTGTGGGACATTGTTGATAATTCCACAACACATCTTGTGGTTGTACCTACTGATGTTACTCTTCTTGCAGCATACACTAAGAAGAGTATCAAGGCTAAGAGAATTATTCTTGATGTCATCAATGACCATTTGATTCCTCACTTGATGGGGAAGACAAATGCCTATGATATGTGGGAGTCTTTGACGAAGTTGTACCAAAGTACAAATGAAAACGGTAATATGGTTTTGGGGGAAAAACTGAAAAGCATTAAAATGACCAAGGATGAAAATGTGGTCACATATCTTACCAGGTTGACATAGGTAAGAGATGAGCTTGGAGCTGTGGGGGAGGCCATAGTTGACAGTGAGTTTGTGAGGACAACATTGAATGGAGTTTTCAAACAATGGGTTGTTTTTGTTGAGAGAATTGTGGCTAGGGACAAGCTTCCCAATTGGGAACATCTTTGGGATGACTTTGTTCAGGAGGAGACCCAGAGAGGTTATGTACATGGTAGTTCCTCTACAGGTCATACTGAGGAGAATGTGGCTCTTGCTGCCAATAATAACAAGAAATTCAGAAAGGGTCCTTAGGGAGGAAACAAATCGAAGGGTGAAGGAAAGAAGGACATGAGCAAAGCCAAGTGCTTTGCATGCCACAAGTTTGGGCACTATGCAGGTCAGTTTTCGAACAAGAAGAAGAAACAAACAACAGCTTCAGCAACAGTGGAGGAGTTCTCTGCCAATTTTGAAAAGAATTTTTCCTTAGTTGTGTGTCTTTCCATGAGGACCACTCATTCAGATATGTGATATATTGACTGGGAATCGACATGAGAAGTTGTACAAGCTCATGTTTCGAACAATGAGAGTATTATTTCATTCTACCGGCAGCAATGACCTATGTGAGCTATGGCACATGAGGATGACACATTTGCACCATGGGGCTTTGAGGTTACTAAGGGAGATTGTGACTGGAGTTCCAAATTTCAGTACAGAGCACCAAGAGTTGTGCAAGGGGTGTGCTTTGGGAAAGTACACCAAAACTGTTTTTCCTAGCGGTGACAGTAGAGTAGCAGGTATACTTGATCTTATTCATTCAGATGTATGTGGCCCGATGTCTTCGGCATTGTTGACTAGTTTATACTATGTTATATTCATTGATGACTTCTCATAGAAGTCTTGGATTTTCTTCATGAAGACCAAAGAACAGGTCTTCAGTCGGTTCCAAGAGTTCAGAGCTCTTGTGGAGAACCAGATTGGGAAGAAAATCAGAGTTTTGAGGATAGAAAATGGGGGTGAGTATACCTCCAAGGAGTTCATGGAATTTTGTGCAGGAGAGGGCATCATGAGAGAGATGACTATTCCTCACAACCCACAACAGAATGGGGTTGCTGAGAGGAAGAACAGGGCCATAGTTGGTCCTAAGAGATCCATTCTACATGATCATGGGATGCCACTATTTCTTTGGGCTGAGGCATGCTACACTGCAGTTTATCTGCAGAACAAGAGTCCACACAGGGTAGTGGGGAGTATGACTCATGAAGAGGTTTTTTCTGGGAAGAAGCTTGAGGTGGGGCACTTTCGGATTTTTGGGTGCATCACATATTCACATGTCTCTTCTGAGAAGAGGACAAAGCTATAACCCACAATAGAGAGAGGGATATTTTTTGGGTATAGCGAGACTTCAAAGGCTTTCCGTATATATATTCCTTCCTTGAAGAAGAAAGTTTTGAGGAGGGATTTTAAATTTGAGGAGGACAAAGGCTTTAGGAAGTCACGAGGGACATAGATGGGTGAGTAGTCATCACCTTAGATTCAGGTGAGTCTGCAACAAACTTCAGTGAAACACAGTTCAGAGCCACCAGTTTCAATGATGACTGGTTGACAGGTGACAGAGCCAAAGATGTCAGGATTGCAGGTTACTGGTCCACGGTTTCAGGATTGAGTACTCCAGAGTCTACTTCAGGATAACAGTTTTTAGGATATGGGGTTAAGCAGGGAGAGTCCCCTCCATGGGACACTACTTCAGAGAGGAGGAAGCCCAAGTGGCTTCAAGATACTTTGAGGGAGGCACAGGGTTCAGTGGAGAATCCTAGGCAAGTAGTGAGGGAGAGTAAACCTCCTGAGAGGTTTTGCAGCTACATCACGATGGTGAGAAGTATTCGAGAGTCTGAGCCTTCCACTTTTGAGGAGGCTACTGGTAGATAGGTTTGGAGAGATGCCATGATGGAAGAGTACAATTCCATCATGAAGAATGATGTCTGGGAAGTTGTTCCTCGACCTGATGGGAAGTCAATGGTGACTTCTAGGTGGCTCTATAAACTCAAGCATGTTGGAGATGGTAGCATTGAGAAGTACAAAGATTGCTTTGTAGCTCGGGGGTTCTCACAGGTTGAGGGAGTTGATTATGATGAGACCTTCAGGCCAGTTGTTAGATATACCTCGATCAGGACAGTGATTTCCATTGTAACAGAGATGGGTTGAAAGATCCACTAGATGGATGTGAAGACCGCATTTCTGAATGATCTTATACAGGAGGAGGTGTATATTGAGAAAAAAATTGGGCTTTGAGGTGCATGGGAGAGATTCTCATGTGTGTAGACTGAAGAAGGCATTGTATGGGATGAAACAAGCTCCCAGAGCTTGGTATTTGAGGATTGATGCCTATTTGTATCAATTGGGCTTTGAGAAGAGTGAGGTGGATCCCAACATATACTTCATTGTGGTTGGTAAGGATCCTCTCATTCTCTTGCTATATGTGGATGATCTTTTCATTACAAGGGCAGAGAGAATCATCACTAGCTGCAAGGAGAGCCTTGCTTCAGAGTTTGAGATGATTTATATTGGACTGATGCACTATTTTTGGGGATTGAAGGTTTGGTAGGATCCTGGACACATCTTCCTGGGACAGGGGAAGTATGTGTGTGATATTCTTAGGAGATTTTAGATGGAGTACAATAGGCCCATGACCACTCCTATGATTACCAACTGGAAGAAGCTTCATGCTTCCGAGTCACAGTCGGTGGATTCCATTTTATATCGTCAGTTGATTGGTTCTTTGATGTATTTGGTCAATACCAGGCCATACATTTGTTTTGTTGTCAACACTCTCAGTCAGTTCATGGTGGATCCTAGGAGAGTGCACTGGGTGGCAACAAAACATATGCTCGTGTATCTTTGTGGTACGGTAGATTATGGTATAGACTATCAAAGAGGAGATGGAGTTCTTCTGTTTTGGCTATACAGATTCAAATTGGGCAGGATGTATCAGTGACCATAAGAGTACTTCAGGGTGTTGTTTTGGATTGGACTCAACAGTTGTCTTGGTTTAGTCGAAAACAAAAGTTAGTGGCTTTGAGTTCTACAGAGGTTGAGTATATGGCTATTAGTCAAGCCAGTTGTGAAGCCCTTTGGCTTCGTAAGCTGTTGTTGGGATTGTTTGGTGTGAAGTTGAGGCCTACCTTGATTTATTGTGATAATCAGAGTTGCATTAAACTCTCAGAGAATCCAGTATTTCATGATAGGTCTGAGCATATCGAGATTCATTATCACTTCATCTGTGACTATGTTTAGAGAGGAGCAGAGGAGCTACAGTACATATTTACATATGATCAGGTTGCAGACATACTCACCAAAGCATTGGGCAAAGACAAGTTTGTACTTTTCAGGGACAAGCTTGGAGTGGTGAGTAACCCTTTCTTCGGTAAGAGGGAGTGTTAAAAATAATTAAAAAAGAAGTACCTAGGCAAGTGTTTCTCATCATCTAGGCGCCTAAGGGGTGAGGAAGTGCCTAATGTGGACCCTAGTCATATAATTTGTGAGAGACAAATTAAAAGGTGACTTTTTGAAACTTAGGGAAAGTGGGTGATTAAAGTGATTTTATCTCCACCATTGATCTCGTCTAATCTCAACCATTAGATGAGATGACTCTTGAGATTCCCTCATGAGGTCAATTAAGATAGGAGGGCGCACCCATTCTTGGGTTGTTGAAACATTTTTTGAGAGAACAAGAGAAGAAATTCGAGTTTGAGAAAGAGACCATTTTTCCAGAGCTAGGGCATGCATTCCAAGGCTAAAAAATAACACACATTTTGAGGTCGAGGGTACCACATTTATTGTAGGTCGTACTGTATGGATTGAGAAGGCCATACAACATTAAAAGATGGCACAAAAATCGAGGTAGAGTACAGTTCATAAAAGAGGTCATATTATATGGATTTTTGGGTTCCGTACAGCAAGAAAGAGGCACGAAAATAGAGGCAGAAAGTACATCTGAGTGAACAGTCTGTACTGTACGGATTTCGTACGACTGGTTTTCTTTCACATAAATCGAGGAAAGTTTCTGTGGTATTTTTTGGCTGGTTTTGGCACATTTTCCAAGGCGATCGTACAACATTTAATGCTTAGTTTTGAGCTATAATAGTTGGCACAAATTTTGAGGCAGTTGTACAGCAAGAAGGAGGCACAAAAAACGAGGAGTAGACCTGTACATGTGTAGACAATTTTGTCACGAATTTCGACGAGTTTTTCTCAGTTTTTGTGTGAAGACTTGACACATTTTTCGAGATAAGTTTGTCATTAAATTTCTGAAAATGAATATGTTGTAAAAGACATTTTCTCTGAAGCTCTGAAATAATAAAACTCTCTCTCTCACTAGTTTTCCCCTTGTGGGTTTTTCCAGGGTCGTTGTTAGACCAAAAATCACTGTGTTATTTTCTAAGTTATATATGTTGTTGATATATTTTATTTCTGTGTTAAACGATGTTTAGAATTCTCATTTTTCAGTTCTGAAAAAAGTTATTTTATGTTGATTTTAATTGGCTATCATAAAATTGGGTTTTGGGCATTAAACATTGGTTGAAAAATCAACAAGATTTGAAACTGGGTGGAATCTGAAATTTTACAACTGTAACAAGCGACGGAACTAGCAGGGATGTTGGTCTGACTCCACGATGACTTAATACTCTAAAGACAAAAAATAAATCCTAAGGCCAACTAGTAATCAAAGAGCAAACCAAAAATCAAATGACCAATATGCACACAAACAAGGTAAAGTGGTTGAAAGTGGCCTCCCTTCCTAAAGAAGGTATGTCTCGCCCAAAAGGGGCCTGAGACTCCCTGCTAAAGATCAGAGGTAACCAAATCAGTTATAAGGGCCCTCATGGGCTTAACAACCAGTCAGTCAGATCCCCCCAAAGAGGTAATCCTCCATAAAGGTTGTGTATTGTCTGACCCTTATCTGACCCAGGGTACCTGCATAATGACCCCTGCAAGTAACATATGTGGCACCTAAGTCAAGCAACTAAGAAACCAATGTATAACCGACGCACAGGAGAGCAGTCGCAAGTCAGGTCCACCGTATGGGCAGGGTAGCAAAGCCTAAAACCTTGAAAGTATTGCCTCTCACGGAGGTAAAGGCACTAGCAAGATCCCCAGATACGAATAGATCCCCAGAAATATCTCTGACGCTAAGAAGGTATTAGGGGGATATCCCTTCAACCAACCTCACGCGACCTCGTGATTAACTCCGGTGTGAGCGGAGCCTCCTGATATTACCAATTATACAATGGATTTCTCCACTTCTTTTGTCAGACACATATGTTGATTTAATTGCCTTGGAGAATTTTACTCACAAAATCCCATTCCAAAACACTAAATCCTAAGCTAGTTTGTGCACCTTAGAAAATAAAATTGTGACTAATCAATTTTAAATTATACCGTTAATTTTAATGGCCGTGCTTACTCAAAAATGTATTGTAGTGAAACTCATGATGTTATGACTCCACAAGTAAAGTAAATATGAATACAATGCAAAGTCCTAACTTCAATTTTCAATGAATGATATGCTTCTTAAAACAAATGCAATTTTCAATTTCAACACTGCAATTCTGAAGTAAAAATGCAATCTTTATTTACATGCACTAAGCTAATAACAAAGAATTAAAAGATGAAAATGGAAAACAATGCAAAATGCCTAATATTTTTTATTTTCAATATAAGAAAAAGAAAATGCATGGATTGAACAACAACTTGATATATAAAACTCTACTATGTATAGAAAGAGATAACTCAAGTAGGATACCAAGGAGCAGAACACCCAACCCAATGTACAAGGACAATCAAAATGAAAAGGTGATGAGAAAGACTTCGCCCAAAAATTCAACCCCAAACAGGTTTCTTGTCATCCCACAGACACTTAACAGTCACTACAGAGACCCAAGAAGACTCAACAAACATCAAATCCTACCCAGCAACCACCAAACCCAATAAACAAGCACAAAAGGTTAATGTATGCGACTGTTCAAGGAAACATAGCATATGTATGCAACTTGCAGAGGGACAGGGATGATTTTAAGAATGAAAATTTATATTAAAATGTAGAAACATGGGCTAATCTTACTAGTCCTTAATATGCAAAACGTAAAATGCTTGGCAATAGTTTTGTAAAAATATTCAAATTTCTAAGGATTGTATATACTTTCTATACAATTTCGGTGATTTTTGAGGTAAATTAATTTTATTCTATGGGATTTGGGTGAATCGTTTTTAGAAAAAATGGAAATTAGCAAATTTTATTTTGGGAAACACCTTGAAAAATTATCCCATTTGCGAAATTTAGCACTAAAATCATCTATGAGAGGGACATACCATGTATATACACGACTGTCAAGCCAAAAACTGCGTATATGTTTCAAAAACAAAATCAGGCAAGGGAGAAGGCTGAAAAAATCAGACCTAGAGTGAACAAAGGTTGTCAAGCAATGATACGACAAGAAATGCAATAGGAACGAGAGCAATCTAAGGAGAAAAACACTCCAAACCCTAAGAAAGAAGATTCATGTCCCCAGTATGGTCATCAATTATGTTACGAGGAAAATCTCTCTATGGATAGGGTAAACCACAACATATGGAAATGATTGTAAAAATCAACTATATTCTCAAGTATGCTATGTAAACAAATATGCTAGCAAGACAAGATAAAAGGCCTACCTCGTCCAGACGTTCGAAGAAGTCCATCGTTGAGCACTTGACCCAAAGCGATATACCTGCAACTTGTACTCAACAACCAAGAAGAGAAAGCATATGGTGATAACAAATGATGTTAGCAAATTCAATAGCATAATCCATTAATAAATGTGGCAAACACACCCATGGAATAATAATTCAAATATTTGCAAGATATCAATTGGACGGGAAAAGAGTATTTCTATTAATATATGATCAACAGAAGTGAAAATGTTACAGATTTCCGTGTCGGCAAGGTTTGGAATCGAGAAACTAAGTTCCTTCCAGCTGGGCCTCCACCACTTTAATCCTCCACCAAAGGCAAGCTAAAAAACGAGAGGCAATGGAACTCTCAATCAATAAGGGAAGAGCTTTGGGGATGAACATTGTGTTCAGACTTAAAGGACAAAGGGATGCAGACTCAATATGAAGTAAATAATTTCTCCAGAGTAAATTTGCTCTCAAAGTTGAATTCTTTCTTCTCATTTGCATAGCTCGAAATTGGCCCATTTATAGCCTTCAAATGGAACTGAAGGGCCGAGTCAAAACGTTTCCAGTATATGGAAGGCCAAGGATCATAGATCTCCTATCGTGACATGGAAACCCGACACCATTTTTCATTTTTGGGCACAAATCCCGATGTACATGGGTTGTAGTGGTGCAGCCTGTGTATACGCATGTTGTATAGTAGTCAAGGTGCATACATGTGGAAAAAATGTATTTTTAGCTCTGGGATTTGCAAAAAGGGATGACAAGTCTGCATAGGGAAATGGAAAAATTCCTTATGTGCAAGATTGCATAGGGTGAGGTAAATATTGCTATAACAATCCTAGTTGGAAGAATCGTATGAAGACTTTATACGGTTTTTCACGTGATTGGTTGGATGAGAGTCGACTTCCCACATACCATGTCAGCACTATATGCACTCTACTTCTCTTTTCAGAAATATGTTATCTTAGACCGAGTAGAGGTAATATCAAAGGAAGTTTCTTTTCAGCTAAGTAATTATTTAGATACTCAAAGGTTTTTCATGACCACATACTTGGTCTTTACAATTTCATATTGCAATTCTTTTGAAGACCTTCCTTTAAACGGAAACGTTGATGTTGATAATGTACTAGTTCAATTTTGGTACACTGTGGTGTGGAGACATAAAGCACCATTGCATTTTTATATTGTTTAGGATAAATTTCTTAGAGAGTTCAGACACATATTAATTAGGGTAGAATCCAAGAGAATAACCCAAGAAACTAAGGAATTTATCAAGGGAAAGAGAATTTGCATTCAAGAGGAAGACCATACCTATTTCTAGCTGTATGGTTGTCAAGAAAATCCATTATTGCTCCCTGTATTTGCATGTGACATATATTTTGTTTCTAAAATTTGTAGACAATATAAATCTTGGTGCATCCTATGTGAAAGTAAACGAGGCAATTAATCACCTTGCCTATTCATGTTGGAAATACAATGGTAAATAATTTCACCCAATTGAAAGAAGTGTCTAAAACACTCACTGTGTATTTTCTCCGAACACCTAGCATCCATGAGGTACAACAACTTTTTTATTAGAATTGATGAAGAAATTGGTGATAATGACCCCACCAGAAAGGACAAGAATGTGTGCAATGAATACATAGTTATGGAAATAAGTTCAAATACTCAAAGTAGGACAAGACAAAGGGAGAAAGGCAACACGGATGTGCAATATTCCTCGAATCCTTAGACACATAAGAGCTCCTCCTCTTTGCAAAGAAAACAAAAGAAAAACTTAAAAATATGAGAGAGTAATGAAGGACGTGTCGGAGATGATGAAAGAGATAATTCACCCAATGTCAAACTTGAAAGGCACATACAATGTCCCAACAAAAGAGGAAAACAAGCCCCAACAAAAGTGATTCCCAGAATTTAGGAGAGCAATGGAACATCGCTGATATGGAGATTGATAGTGTCGAGATACCCGAATAGGTAGCCTGGAAAATTGCTGAGAATCAACATATTACAAAGGACCTGGCCACAAAAGAACCTATGTTATTTGAGGAGCAATCCCTAACAATGCACAATTCTCAATAAAATAAGGAAGAAAAGAAGTTGTGGATAGAAAAAGTCAGTGTTAAAAAAAATAAAGTAATTCAAAAAATGAGCTTCCTCTTCCTCGACATGAGGACCCATGTGAAGAGAAATCGTTGGGGCTTCCTGCACCCAAAAAAAATGGAGGGGGGGACGAGTAAGAACCTCATTTTCAACTGCATTCCTGCAAGAACCAAGAGAATTGCACAAGGGAGTGATTTCATGAGACACACGTGGCTAAGCAGATCCATGGATCAAACCAATGTCAAAGTTTGATGCAAGTCCCGCCATTACCATGGAGAAGAGTAGCAACAATTGAGAGGGTGAGTTGCATGAGAGGAGGTAGATTGCAACTAGGGAAAAACCCTATCTGCGACGACATTGCACATGAGTGACATTATTGCATATATTGTATTATTCTCATTGAAATCAATTAATTTTAATAAGAAAATAGGCATTTCGAAAGAAACTCTTAACATCGAATAAGCTTTATGAAGTAGAATTATAGGTTATAAAGGGATGGATCCTCCTCCCACTCTTCCAATGAGTTGGGAAAAATATTAACAAACTAAATCTAACATGTAATCTATTACCAAATAAGGAAAAATCGAGTCATTTGAACCTCCCGATTCTCCTATCAAGTGCAGAGAAGAATATAAAAAACACGGTGACATGCATTGTGGATATTGATTAGAGTTTTCATATAGTAACTGGGTGATTAATTATATAAATCTAAAACATGGCTAATTAACAATCTAGGTTATTAATTATCCTTAAAACATTGTTTCTTTTCTACCACCAACATGGATGAGTTGTATCTAAATTTGGTGTTAGAGTATGTGAAAATTTGGTGTTAGAGTATGTGCCAAACACTGTTGTTTATAGAGTTTAAAGGCATTATGGTAGGACAAATCACCAAAGGCCTCTCATTTATACAAATCTCTACACTTATAAGGGGAGTAAATGGTCCCCTACTTTGGTACAGTATTTAGTCCATTGTTAGTGATATTCTTTTTTTTATGAAAAAACTATTTTGCTCAAATTTATAGGGCATTAAACAATTGTTAAGCATTATCATTGAATTACTTATTTTTAAGGATTTTTCACACACACACAAATATATATATATTCCATTTTTAGTGGGATTTTTTTTTAATGAAAAGGATATTTTGTTTTAACTTTACAAGACCTTAAACATTTATTAACAATTATCATTAAATTACTTATTTTTTTAGGTTTTTTTTTTCAGAAACCACATAATTGTTTTTCTATTTATATATATTATAAGATATTCCTAATCAATGCAATACCAATCGATCACATCCATTATCTATAATTTACACCATACCAAGTCGATTTAGTTCAAAAACATGAAAATGATACAATTTGAGAGTTCTTTTTGTAGTTTTCAAAATTTGACTAGACATAATCTTTTGCTAATACTCAATTGTTCAATACACTAACACAACCACATTATAAACGTGGTTGATATACGCTGATCGGACATATCAATTATTTTTATAATAAATAGGCAAGATTAAGGTTAAGGTCATTAGGATTTCAGACTAAAATTTCACATATACCTCATTTTTCACCTTTCTTTACATTTCCATAAAGATGATTGATATACATAAACAATCTATGTATATCAAAAGTTGGACTCTTAATGAACCAAACATTTAATCATAAATTGAAAGGCATCCAAATGTAAAAGAAAGATAGTATACCTGGACTTGATATCACTCCCATGGCTTTTCTATCTTGTTAAAGAGAACAAAATTCAAACTTCATTGTAATTCATTTCGAAAGTCAATATTGATATGTCGATCTTCAAGAATTTGGTCAATCAAGGGAAGGCTAGAATGTCAAGAATGTGGTCAAGAATTGACATTCGTTTTATAAATGAATTCATTTATCATGAACGCGAGGACAAATCAACAGAGCTGAATTATTTTTATAAGCAGTACTCACCGCCACTAGGTAAAGCAAATTTTTAAATGCACAAAGTCGTCAACAGGATTGGAATTTCAAACCCGTTAATACGATTAATAATAATTCTATGATTAATTTATTAAAAATTTTAATACGATTCTCCAAATGTTAAGTCGGTTCTCTTTAAATAATTTTTTGATTTATAAGTGTTGGCTTTTTTTAAATAATTCTATGATTTATAAAGAATCTTAATAAGATTCTCCAAAATGTGCAATCGGTTTTTTTTTTTTAATAGGTATTTCATTTTATTCGATAAATATTAAGTTGGCTATGTAACATCATTAACGGGTGGAAGTTATTGTTTAAGAGTAATTGTTTTTATTTATTTTATTTTATTTTTTATAATGAGAACTGAAATTTTATTATTATATATAAAACTTTGTTGTGCCAAGTTAGCAATAAATACATTTATTGTTTTTGGATTTCCCCATACAAGGAAAGTTCTTATATATAAGTCTAAAGACAAAAATAGATGCACCAAACTAGAATTCCAAGTGTTCCTACAAGTTGCTTGTCTAATGAACTAACCTAAAATACATTTAACTAAAAAAAAATTCATATTGTATTAACTTTGCAGGCGTGCCTTGATCTTTTTGCTCATTTCTAGTTTATTGAAACTCTCCCTCAATACCTCCTCCATGAACAAAGCTTTGAGTTCCCTGGTTATTTGAATCCAAAGAGAAGTTCTCCATCCACTGTGAGGAAACTAATACTTGCAACTTACCATGTTCTGCTTACAAAGTATCAATCTGATACTTGCGTGAAAGGAGAAGGCTCAAATGAGTGACATTTTGAGTGACACATGAATGTTCCAATTTTCTACCTTGGAGGAGAGAGCCAATATGACATTGTTGTTGGCCTAGGTAACCTCCTCATGTTTGCGCAGTACCTTATTAAGCTCATGTGGGTCGTCACTATCCATAACAATCCAATTGAGCTTCCTACCAAATTCTTTAAACTCTAAGAATAGAGGTCCCAACACACTACATCCTAAACCATGACAATGATGAAAGTAGAACTCCCCAATTCCTATGAAACCATAAATCAAACCTACCACCTTGAAGAAAATAAGACCAACAGAATCTCGGGTAAGAACCCAATCATAATTTAAAATCAATTTACCAACAACATGACGTTAGACAGTCCCCAGGACAACCTCCCCTCTATGTCATTGAACATCATCGATATGGTCCAAAGCACTCCAATTCTATACACCTTTGCACATACAAAAGTCCATTCCTCACTGAATTAGATCCCCACTCCACCGGGCTTCCTCCCCTAGACAAGAATTCGAAAAAAACCCCACTGGAATAGTCCCAAATTGCTTAACCCTCGTCATAATTTCACATTGAAATTCCATGAGCAAAGCCCACGAGAGTAAATGAGCACATGGGCTCTCTTTCTCTTGTGATCTCCTTTCCATCGGCTTCACTTGTGTGGCCTCATGGCATACTCATTGGATTAGACATGCATTGATTAATGTTGGTTGGATGATTTGATTGTAACACTACCCATACACATTAAAAGTTAGGGGATAGTGCCTTGGAAAAATTCACCATTTTCCATGACAACTCTAGGGTTTAACGAGGTGGCATATTTTTCCCACGCCTCTGCTTCACTATTTAATTCTCTCTGTATGTGGAAGAGCTCAACCCTATCAAACTAGGACATGACCTGCTTGATTCACGCAATGATGCCCTAAATATTGATCCCTCCAAGATTATATTGATTTATGACTACCTTGATAATGATCATTGAGTCCCTAAAATCCAACAAATCCTTGATTCCTAGTTTTCTGTCTATGATGAGCCCACACCACAATGAGTATGATTTTTCTTGATTGTTCGATACTTCCCCTTATCCCCAAGCATAGTGCTCAATCCCCCCCCGGATCATGAAGACTCCCCCCTATTCTTGCCACCCTTGAATTGTAATTTATGTTCAAATTAAGAAAGAATTGAGATTCATTTCTAAATAGTTTTATAAACATTGAACAATTACATGTGTAAATATATATGAATCATGATATTCTATTATTATTATTATTATATAATGCATTTATGGATTTATGTAATACAATTATGTACATTGTAAATCATCCTTCTTAAAATATGTTTTGTCCTTCAATCATAGAAAAAGGTAATTCTTTTGTTCTAACTTGTAATTCTTTCACGTAATTCACTACTCATGATGTTGTCAAAGTCGAGCCAAGAAAAAAAATCAGGGTCGTAAGGAGAACCTTATGTAGTAGTAGAACCTGAGTTTCAAAATCTAGCAGAGGGACGTGGGGAAACAACGGAACCCGTACTAGATTATCAAAGTCCAGTACATGGAGCAACCCCTGAAATTCTTGTTTTAGATCAAGGAAGTGTCATCAAACCTTCAACACCAGAGACAAAGGAACATGTTTCACCTCAGTAAGTACCTCCTGACTTCGAAATCCTAGAAAATTGTTGGAGTCTGTGGAAAAACATGGTTGATATAACCTCTACAATTGAATTCCATATTGTTGATATGCATGGAGTTATGGCTATGAAGCCAATTTCTTTATCATCCCTCACTAATTTCCATGGGATCGCCACTAAAGATCTAGATGCCTTCTTGTTTGAATTTGATGTGCTATGTTGGAGCTATGACTATACCATCGATTTGCAAAAGTTGAAATTGTTCCCTCCCACCTTGAAAGGAGCAATCCTGAGATGGTTTATGGAAATTGGTGGTGGTACTATAACCTCTTTGGACTACATGAAGAAAACCTTCCTTGAGAAGCATCGAGAATACTGCAAATCTCAAGAACTTAGGGTAGAAATATTCAAAATGACATGAAAGGAGGAAGAGAACCCGAAAGATTACGTAGAATGGTTCCAATATAATTTGCAGAGATATTCACACACCACTTTGGGTGGTGACACATTAAAAACATTTTTGACCCGAGGACTGCGAGATGAATGGTTGGATATGTTGAATCTAATGGGAAAAGGGGATATCTATAAGGAAAGTTATGAGGCAAATTGTGATCTGTGCAGAATATGTTCAAGGGGGATATCCAGAAGCAAACTAGGAATCAGGGACTTCCCCACCAGATGCACAAAGTCAACAAATGTGGGAGTAACACGCATGGAGAATGGGAATTTGTTGGAATATTTTAAAATTGACATCCTTGGGACGCTATCTTCACAGGTTGAATTGTCAACCTTCCCACCCTATAGTATTGGCCCCATTGAATGTAACGATGTACACCTTAGGTATAAGAGGGTAATTCGCCCAGAAAATTCACCAATAATCACTGAACAGTTGGAGGATGAACGCCTACCTCCTTAAACAGAGCAACACCATGAAGTAAATGAAAACTCTACACATGCTGCAACTATAGGAGTAACAACAACAATAGAACAAGTGGTTGTTACTAGCCCAACTCACACCCAATCCATTACTTCTCCATATCTAGAAAGGTTGGCAACAACTAAGACAGCCCCGCAACTTGAATTTAACCTATTGGGAGAAATGCAGAACCTGTGCATCAAAATCACGTCACTACAAGCAATAAGGGATGTACCTATTTACGCTAAAATTGTTTGGGATCTATGCCTTCATATTAAACTAGGGAGAAAAACTAGGGATCCACCCACTATCCATGTTTTGTGAAAATTATCTAACCTAATTTTGGGTAAGTATACACCCATCAAATATGATGACCCCGAGAATCCGACAGTTACTATCTAGATTCAAGGGAAAATTATTTCCAATACATTAGTGGACCTAGGGAAAAATATTAATATCATGACCAAGGAAACCTAGGAAATGTTAGGCTCTACAAACCTTAGATCAACCCCCACAGTCCTTGAATTGTTTGAACGGTCCACCCTTCGACCAGAGGGGATCTTGGAGGATGTTGTTATCTATATTAACTCTTGGGAATATCCAGTAGACTTTGTGATCCTACCGACAAAATATTGTCTTGAAGGACACCCTTTCATTTTGGGGAGGCCATGGTTAGCCATGATTGATGCTTATATCTAATGCAAGACATGGAATATGACAATTTCCCATGGGGATTCCACATAATATTTGGTTCTTTACCCACCAACAAAGCCTAGTGCGGCATGTGAAAATCCTTTATGGGCTGATTTCAAACTTGAATATGAGAATGCCCATCCCATGTTGACAATTGAAAGAGATATGTCTTTTAAAATTGAAATGGAGGATGATGTTATTAGTAATTTTATCAGTAACCCTCCTCTATTTCTTAGCCTGTGTATCAACTGATAGAAATCGCAGTAAATAATGAAGTTCCTGAAAATTTTGAACTAAATGTGGAAGAAGAGGAAGAAGGTATACCAACAATAGTTATTCACAATAGCATCCCAATTGAAATCGAGCCAGTGAAAAAACTAAACATTAATTCAAACCTGACCCCTGCACAGACTGACAAGTTGTTGCAAGTTCGAAAAGAAGAAAAAGAAGCCTTAGCATGGGATTACAAGGATATGAATGGTGTACACCCCGATCTATGTATCCATCATATCCACATCAAAAAATATTGCATCCCCACTCGACAACCTCAAAGGAGAATGAACCTTTTCCTGGGGAACATTGTTAAGAAGGAACTCTAGAAACGGTTGAATGTTAATTTTGTTTATCTGATATCTAACATCGAAAGGGTATCATCTCTAGTTATTGTCCCAAAGAAAAATGGTAAATGGCGGATCTGTGTGGACTATCGATAATTAAATAAGTCTACACAAAAAGACCATTTCCCCTTGTCATTTATCGACCAAGTCCTAGACACACTATCAGGAAAGAAGTATTTTTCTTTCCTTGATGGCTTCAACGGATATAATAAAATTCATATTTCTCTTGAAGACTGGGATAAGACAAATTTCACTTGCCCTTGGGGCACATTTGCATAATGTGTCCTTCCTTTTAGGCTTTGAAATGCACCCGCTACTTTCCAACGAGCAATTTTAGGATTTTTTTTTTATCTAGTTAATGATAATGTTGAAATATATATGGATTATTTTACTCCATGTGGCACTGAGTTTGAAGAGGCATTATCTAATATAGAAAAGACACTCCAACGATGTAAGCAGAATCACCTCTCTTTGAGTACATAAAAGTGCCACATGATGATGACAGAAGGAGTGGTCTTGGGACATTTTCTCTCTACTGTTGGGATTCAGGTCGATCCAACAAAAATTTAGGTAATCTTGAGTATTCCACCTCCAAAAATGCAGAAAGAGGTACTTATATTTTTAGGGAAAACTGGGTACTATCGTCGTTTCATTGAAAATTATTCCAAAATCGCATCCCCTCTATTTCCATTGCTTATGAAGGATGCATAATTATTGTGGACTAACAATTGTCAATCTACTTTTGAAAAATTAAAAACACTGGTGTCTACAGTTTTTGTCTTACGTGGACTAGATTGGACACTCCCCTTTCACATCTCGTCGGATTCCTCTGCCACTATTGTTGGATTCATACTAGGACAAGAAGATTATAAGAAGCCTTATGCCATCTATTACTCCAAAAAAAACTTAGCACCAACGGAACTAAATTACACGGTAACTAAAAAAGAGTTCCTTGTTGTTGTGTTTGCAATTAATAAATTTTGGCACTACATAACTGGTTATCTTGTCTTGATACAAATGGATCACTCAACTATCGAGTATTTAGAGAATAAACCCATTACAAGTGCATGAGTTATCATATGGTTGTTATTAATGCAAGAATTTTATATTACCATTATTGATAAACCTGGGAAAGACAATGTGGTAACAGATTTGTTATCTAGACTTATTGAAAACGCTGACAACTCTCTTGTAGAAGACAATTTTCCAGACGAACATTTGTTTGCAGTGTCTGCCCATACACCATGGTACATAGACATTGCTAATTACCTTGTTGCAGGGAATTTTTTTCACCACGTCTCCCCAAGGGGAAGACGAAAGATCATCCAACAAAGTGTCAAATGTTTGTGGATAGATGGATACCTCTTTTACACAAGAGAAGATCCGATAATTCGAAGATCTATAAGAGAGGCCAAGATTCAGGACATTCTCAAGGCCTGCCATGATGGGTCTTATCGAGGGAATTTTTCAGACAAAAGAACATGCCATAAAGAACTGTGCATGGGTTATTATTGGCCCGTTGTATTATAAGATGCAAAGAAATATGTAAAAGGATGTGATAGTTGCCAGCGGATGGGCCAACCCATTCAGTTCGATGAGACGTCGTTAAAAACACAGTTCGTAATAGAACCCTTCGAGAAGTGGGATATTTATTTCATGGGCCCAATCAACCCTTCATCACATAAAAAATACTATATCCTAGTATGCACGGATTATGTAACAAAGTGGGTAGAGGCAAGGGCTCTCCCAAAAGCCACAAAGAAAGTTGTTATGGACTTCTTGTTTGAAGAAATATTTGTCTAGTATGGGATGCCAAGGGAGATAATTATCAACAAAGGAGCACAATTCATAGGAAACAAGATTGAGGCACTTCTTAAGAAATACAGGATTCAGCATTGAGTCACTCCTCCTTATCACCCACAAGAAAATAGGAAGGTCGAGAGCACCAATAAAGTATTGGAAAATATTCTTATGAAGAAATTGGGTATTCATTTCAGATATTGGGTTGATCGATTGCCAGAGGCTCTATGGGATTACAGGACAACTTGGAAAAATACAATGGGATTCTCTCCATTTGAGTTGGTGTATGGTAATTCTTTGATATTTCCGGTTGAATTTGAAGTCAACACACTCATAACTGGTGTACATGTTGGTCTAGACTTGACAACAACACAAAAGCATTGATTAGAACAACTCATTGATCTTGATGAAATCTGTTTGGATGCATTGCAACATATGTTGAAATAATGTAACTACAAAGAGTATTATTATTATTGTTGTTATTTTATTCATAGGATTAATCCCCATTGTGGATTAATCATGTCGGTAATTGTATTAGGACCAAATCCCCTTTTGCGGATTGGTCAATGGACAATTGTAATAGGCAGAATAAGAAGTCGGCCCCAGAAGTTATTATTAAGACCCAGAAATATAAAAAAAGTGGGTTTACCCACCCAAAGTGAGAAGTCGACCCTGCCAGTGAAGACCCTTCACACGTGCCAGTCTTGTATATATAGAGAGGCTAGCGCCTCACTTTATCACACAAAACACTTGCTCATTTTCTAAGAGGCAAGATGCAACTTACCAGTTGGAGAGAGGAAGAAGAGTGGCGCATCTTTTGGAGAGGACTATATGTATTGGTTTGAGTTATCTCTTGAACATTGTATTGGCAATTTATGATAAGGAAGTTTTTGCTGGGTTTTCTTCCCCTAGAG
>JZKD02S0031601.1:129337-156282 GCA_000966675.3 Picea glauca
TCTTAGTTTATTTTTCAAAACACATCTTAAGATTGTAACGGGCCCATACATGCCCACATGCTACAAAGATAGGATAGTGTTGAAATTTACTTTCTTAGATTAAATCACTAGGGAATTTTAAAAGTTTTGTAACAGGCCCATACATGCCCACATGATCACAATCTAGGATAGTTTCGAAGATTTCTTAGATTAAATCACAATAGGGAGTTAAAGGAATAGTAAAGGATGCACATGTCCACATGCTAGATTCCTAGGGACTTTTGAATTACGCAAGGTTGTACCAAAGGCATTTAGTTAATTAGGTAATCAACACTTGTAAGGACCAAGCGAAGTCCACATGTAGCAAGGTGACACCTAATTCATTAAAACATTGGCACACTTTCACTCATTCACACCCAAAAGTCACTTATCACTCACATAGTTTTCATCTCGAAACGTGGAGGTCAAAGTAAGTTTCCTCCAAAGGGATTCTGAAACACCCCGCCCTTTTCTTGATGAAACTATCCACTCCCATTTAATTTCAATGAGATTGGTTCACACCCCCAATCTCTCAAACAACCACATCTAATTTTTTTTCTAAAAACTCACTAAGTTTTCCTCCATAGGAGGTGCCAAAAGAAATCTTTTAGTCTAGGTAGGATTTCGAGGATAGGCATCCAAATAACTCCCCATTATCTGGTTCTTACATTTTCAAAACAATAGAAGTTGTCAAATAAGGAACTTTAAATCCTCCAAGTCAAGTGTTCCTAACACCATAAGGCAGGGAGATACCCATGAAGGGTTGAAGGCCGAGGTCCAGTTGTTCTGTGTGTCCCCCCTTAAGGCACTCACCTCTTGGACGGTATCTAGCCCGTGACCCATTTCTTAGGTCGAAAATCTAAATGTCGCACTTTGACCGAAATACCTAGTGACAAAATTTTAAGACATCTACCCAAGTGGAAATTGTGGGTTGCAATTGCACCTTGATCGGATTTTGTGTGGCTATTGGGAAATACTGTCAGTTCTTTCGAGATATGCCCCCTTTACCCCTCATTATAACTGATTACTTCATCCTTCACTAGTTTCTCTTCCAGTGACTTCAGACCCCACTGTTGAGTACTATTAGAAGGTCCAGTGCTATATGAGAGGAAGGATGTTATGTCTTTTAGGACACGAGCATTTGTTTTCTTTGATCCTCGACGCGGAAAAAACCCACTTATCCACATATATGCTTCTTTATCAAAACACTTTATGTATGATGCACTTCTGATTACATTTTGATCTAGATATATATTGTGTAAAGTTCAAAAATTGCAAACAAAGGCTCTTGTTTATTTATTGCTCTCACCACCATTTGCGCATATCCACTCAGCTAGTCAGACATCATAGGGGACCCACAGAACCCTCGTCGTTCCAGACGCTTGCTAAACCTCCCTCTTATTTTAGGGGGAGCTACTAGTCTCGCCAACTCATCAGCTCCACCTTCTCACACCCCTGTGAATGCCATTGTCTTAGGATCAACTTTACTTGATTCCACCTTACTTGGGTCCACTTCCCAAGGGCCAGCATTCACTTGCTCTCCTTTACACGGAAGCGAGGGGCCAACTTCCTTTCTTGGGGGAAGTACAAACCCACCTAGCCCCCCTCAAGGGTCAGGTTCACAAACCACTCACACCATGGCTGGAACTAATCCTCCACCACCACTACAGATGCCATATTTGGCCTCTCTTAACATACAATATCTAAGAAAAATCACAAATGATCCTATATTGCATGACCCCACATGGCCTGCAATGCCTACCAAATTACCTTCAGATATATCCAAGTTTGAAGGGAAGGCAGGAGATGACCCTGCCAACCACGTCATGACTTTCCACTCATGGTGCTCTTCCCATAGCACTATGGATGATTCCATCCGACTACAATTATTTCAACGTGCACTCACTGGCCCATCAGCCAAATGGTATGTAGACGAAAAATCGGGGTCCCACGCGACTTTGAAGTCCTTGGCCAAATCATTTTTTACCTTCTTCCAATTACCAATCCGTCATGACAATGGTCTTGAACTACTCTCTAGTTTTAAACAAACCTTAGCCACACATATTGCTGATCACATTCAGGAGTGGCATCGACGACGTAGTTTGTGCAAAGCAGAAACCACCAAACAACTATGTCTTGACTAGTTTCTCAGATCACTTGTCTCTCTCCTTGGTAAAGATGTGGCTTCCACCTTCCCTCAATCGGAAGAAGAATCCATCAGTAAGGCTCAAAAATATGACATCATCTATTCTCAATTAGGGTACTTGTACACAATACTTCCTGATCTCCCAAAACCTGTGTCATTCAGCCAAGATAAACCCAGGATGTCTCACTCAGCAGACGGATTGATTGGTAACACCGCGCACCACAATCCACAACCCTAACAACCACTAATGTACGACACACCTCAATATCCATCGGTATATTGGGGAACCTCTTATTACCCCCCACCCCCTTATCAACAACCATACCCTATTTCTCTTCCTCCACCCATCAGTGGGCCACCGTCGGCACCCCCAATACACCCACCTATCCAAACAAGTTCTGGTACCCCCTCTACCTTAGCTTATACTCTAAGTACTAGCGAAGGCACCACGCCTTCCTATGTACCTTACAAATCATTACCACAAAATAATCCATACCTTCCATTTCCTGGCCCTCCCCAGCCCATGGCTCCACCATAAGGATACCCTCACACTGGGGTGAATTTTGTTCAACCCTCTCCCATTCAGCAATACCAAAATTTCGAACAGCTGAATACGGAAAATCCAACCCACCAATCGAATAATGCCAAAAAGAAAGAAAAAAATCGAAACAATACCAACCAAGGTCAAGGTGGGAATCACCCCCAACAAAACCAACCCACTGGGGGCAACCAGAACCAAGGGAATCAGAACCCCCAAGGGAGAAACAACAACAAATGTCAAGGGAGAAATAACAATAATTTTCGAACCAACTTTCCTTGTGCCCTTTGCGGTGAGTTTGGTCATTATACTCATCATTGCCCCCAAATCGCTAATTTTAAACAGATGAAAGACTCATGGGCCACATACTCCAACACCACCTGCCGCTCAGCAGGCCCCACAACAACACGTGCAACAACCTCCCCATGTCGTGTTGTAGAACCCCATTCCACACCAAGGTGTGATGAACACCCAACAGGACATGCAGCCTACCCCACCACAGTTGGGACAATATCTCAATCCAAACAATCATGCAGATCGTACTATCCTCCTCACCAGTGAGAGAGAAGTCCTTCTACAAAGACGTAATAATCAATACCATGCACCCACTAAGTCTACTTCCATTCCCCCATAAACAATCCCAGCACCAACGGGACCCCTGTTGGTGATCCCTCGCCCTAACGCGGAAACACCCATTCGCATCCCTCGCATCCCATTGCATAGGAATGTCCACAACCCACAGGCTAGGGTGGCTCATAATTACAGTTTGTTCGATGACTTAGCACAGTCCCCGACTGCCATGTCAGTCTTAGAAGTCCTTCAAACTTGTCCTACTCAGCGGAAATCATTACTTTTTTCCTTAGGGGCAGTCGACCCTGCAAATACTCAACTCATCACATTTGATCTCGACAGTGGAGAGCCTCGGCTCCCTACTCTCATCGCTTTTCAAATACCAGTAAAAATTTGGAACATCACAGTTCATCGATGCATCATCGATGAAGGCGCATCCACATGCATCATGTCCAAGTCAGTATGGAAAAAACTTGGTTCCCCCGAACTCATACCATTTTCCATTACCTTAAGAACTTATGACGGACGACCATCTTCTCCCGAAGGACTCTTCCAAAATGTCCCTGTAGAACTAGGGGGCAAGACTATTCTCATCGACATTGAAGTTATCGATGCCCCACTCGATTACAATATCTTGTTCGGTCGTAGCTACATGTATGCTATGAAGGCAGTTGCCTCTTCCATCTTTCGAACTATGATGTTCCCCCATAACGGGAAGATCATTACAATTGACCAAGTTTCACACTATGAACCTAACCGTTCTGCCAACATCAATAACATTCTCCCCCTTGTCCACAGTAATTCTGAAGCATACCCACTCACCGAAATGGGCCCCAGAATTTTCAAAGACCCATCATTATTAGGAACTTACCATGGTGCACCACCGCTCCTTCATCCTTCCAATCAGGTATGTGTCGTATCATCAAGAGGAACTAACATTGAGAAAACCCTTCCTCCCAGGGAGGCTTCTCTCATATCTGACGTCCCATTAGTCGCATAACCCCTCCCTCACGAGCCTCCTACGAACTCGTCGGCTCCACTAGTTCACGATTTCACCTCACGTCAAGGCCATATCCTAGTCTGGGAGACAATTCATAAAGCCATTACTCAAATCCCCTTATTTTACCCTCCACCAAGTGTACAAGCTTTCCAAGTAGCCGCAATGCTTACCCTCCCAAATATGGTGTTGGCAATCCCAGTTTGGTATTTACATCCACCAGATATGGTTCCTCAACCATCCCTTCCCCCCCAAACAGAAGGAATCCCAATGACGATTCCCATACGTCCCACCATACCCTCTACACCCCCACTCACCAACCTCCCTACCACACCTGGGGGCAGGCGAAAGAAGAAGGAGCACACAGCTCCACATCCCCCATGCACCCAACCCCATTGTCCGATATGCGAGAAATATGGACACCGAACCAACAAATGTCCATCTTTACCCGAATTACGTAACCTAATTCAACTCAATCAAACACCATCATCGTTCGTCACTTTAGCAAATATTGTCGCTACCTCCCCTAACGAAAGTAACAAAGGGCTGCGAACCAAATTTGTTTGTGCCATATGTTCAGAATATGGCGATTATACACACCATTTCTCGGTGCTACCTCGCTTTCGACAGACATTAGTAGCAGTACGCCAGAGCTTCCAGTACGAACCCAATCCAGCTACATCATCCCTACCAAACATCACTAACATCCATTATGTCACGACTTTAGTCAACGAACGTATGATATGCCCTTGCTCTCTATGCAACTCCTTAGATCATTTTACATACCAATGTCCTATGATCATTGAATACAGGCAACGCCAATTGACCCTGATTCAAACCCCTGCGCCCCCTACAAAATCAATGATTGACCTTACCTCATCACTAGAGATTTTGCATGTTATTTTTCCTAAACCAGAAGCACTCCCTCTTCCTTCGTGGTTCTCGAATGACTTACACGAGGATTTACCCCCAAATCCCCCCATACTACGTCGATGCTTGACTATTGACGAGGCCAATAGAGTCTTGAACGACTGCCATAGCGGTGTGTGCGGGGCCCATCTTTCGGGAATGTCCATTGCTCAGAAAATCATGCGAGCAGGTTACTTTTGTCCTACATTGTTTCACAATTTCATTTACGCCATGAAGCGATGCAACAAATGCCATCTTTACACCAATAAAGCGTGAGCACCATTTGCTCTTCTCCACCCAGTCATTACTGCAGGCCCCTTTTGTAAATGGGGCATCGACTTCATGACTAGTAACCCCCCATCCAGCAATGAACACAAATACATTGTCGTCACAGTTGATTACTTCACAAAATGGGTTGAAGCCATTCCCACCTTCAACAACACCACTGACACTGCGGCACGTTTTTTCTTTAATCATGTCATATCCTGCTTTGGAGTACCACTCCAACTAGTTTTCAATCACAGGACACATTTCGAGAATGATATTTTTTTCAAACTCTCCTCACGGTTGGGATTCTCTCACGAGTTTGCCTCACCATATTACCCACAGTCTAACGGACAGGTCGAAGCAGTTAACAAGGTCCTCAAGACCATGTTGCAGTGCACGGTTAACAAACATAAAACCAATTGGCATCATATGTTATTTTCCATGCTATGGGCTTACCGTACGGCCGTGAAAATGGCCACTGATTTCACACCATTTCATCTAGTCCATGGGGTCGAGGCCACTCTTCCTATCGAGTGTGAAATTCCCACCTTACGCACCGCAATTGAGCTATTACCCGACACTGCTCCAATGGAGCAGCGTTTGCTGAACTTAGAGTCCCTGGATGAAGATCGTCGATCTTCATTACAGAACAATGAGGCAGCCAAAAAATGGTCAAAGGCCACCTTTGATCGCCATGTCAACCTTCACTCATTTCATGAAGGCGACCTCATCCTTGCTTACGATATCACTCACAATACCCTCGGTCATGGCAAATTCGAGTCACTGTGGCATGGCCCCTACATTAACCAACATTGTCTCACCAAAGGCGCATACATCATGGCTTCCTCCGAAGGCCTCTCTCTCAAAGAACCCATCAACGAGTTATACTTAAAGAAATTTTACGCCTAGGCGTAGCCATTCTACATTAGGTTATTTATTTTATAGTGTTTTTAATCTTTTTTCCATCCCTCGCGTCTAAACTATCATTTGTGTTAATGACAGATGCTTCCTCCATCGACCTACCACATTGGTTACACCGACGGTGCCAGCCGTTGGACATAAAATCTCGCTTTGGCAACTTGGGCCCTCTATACCCCCTCACATGAACTACTTCACTCTAGTGGCATATGTTTGGGTTCAGCAACCAACAACCAAGATGAGTACACTGTCATCATTGGCCTCCTCGCTGATGTTAACCATCATCGTATTCGTCACCTTAGCATCTTACTTGACTCCCAACTAGTCGTCCTCCAGCTCAACAATGTGTACCGTGTTTGTGATCCGTGATTTTTTCACAAATACCTGCAAGTTAGACTTTTATTTCGGCATTTTGATTTCATTACATTTACACATATTCCAAGACAATTTAATCAAATCACAGATAACTTAGCTAACATTGTACTAGATTGGCATATATCACATCAAGATACTTTTACACACACATAAACCATCAAGAGCTTGTCACAGCATATATAGATTAGACATCATAAATAACATTAAAGAACACACATGTGAACATCACAATGACCCCAACATGTATATCCATATATATATATATATATATATATATATAAATCGGTCACCAGTGCCATCAAAATGTTTACATATAATACATCATATACAAAAATCCACAGGGCAGTGAAGCACCTCGGTACAAAACTGGTGTCACTACACCAAAATGGGCTCACCAGCCTATATACAAAGTAAAAAAATACATAGAGAGACACTCAAGGTGCCTCTAGAGCACCACCTCCTACCCCTCCCTCAAGCAGTGGTGCCCCACCCACTATCGGTCCCTCCGGACCTGGAGGTAACCGCCCGGTCATCGCAGCACTTGCTACTGCTGCTCGCCGAACCATAGTCCACCACATCAGTGGAACTCCCACACACTGCTCCAGGATGCCCTCATCCTGGATGTGAGACCACATGCCCTTAGACACTCCCTATAGCACCATCTCCAAACGGCGGCGAATATCCTCAAAATATCCCTCGACCTCAGTCGGAGGAGGATGAGATGGCCCGGCACCAGGGTCATCAAAACGACGTCTCCTAGTCGCTCTCTCATTTCCGGTTGGTCTCGCCTCAACGTCCTCACACCGACGTCTCTCTCCTGCTTGCGGCAGTCTCATCAACTCTTGACGAGTCAGCGCTCTCATCAACTCAACCTCACGCCCACGAGGTCCCATATCTGCACATACAACCAACCAAATGATAGTATCAGCGTTTATACATAATACACATGTCATGCTATCTCAAAAATCAACATATCAAAATCACAAACATACCTCGGTGGTTGAACACCTCCCCTGGAGGTAACACCATATTCGGATCACCCCGGAAGTCAACCCCACAGTATGGATACTGCAATATGATCTGTGGCATCTGCCGCCACACCTGTGCAGCCTCGACCGTGGAAAAATGGCCACCCTCACCACCACCGTGGCGAATCAAAATCGTTGACCACAGCCTCAGTCGCGGATCTCGCGCACCAGGTGCGCCTAATAAAACTCTAGGGCGCAACATTGGCACCCTCTCCAAAAACCAGGCCACCAAGATGGACCCAAAGGCAAAGTCCCCTGAGTCTGTAGTCCGACACCTGTCAATTTTCCCTACCATCTTGGAATGCAGCATCAAACCCCAAGAAAAATGCTCTCCGGCCAGTGCCCTCCCCATAATCCTCAGCTGACCACCACTGATTCGTTGAGTCACAAGGGACCCATATACCCTCATAATCATCATTGACACACAATGATGAACTAAAGCATCCATCGCCCTGAAACTCACCACGGAGCCTGACATGAAGTTCTCCCTCGAACAATACCTCCGGCCCAAGGTAGCATACTTCCCATGCCCAGGTAACACAGGCTCCGCCGGTAGGGGTGTTCCATGAAAAGGGAGCCCCGTCAGAAAGTACACATCCTCCACCATGGTGAAGGCTAGCTACTCGCCCCGCACCATAAAAAAATGAAGATCCGGACTCCACATCCTGATCAGAAACTGAAGAAGATATTCCTAAGCCCGTATCAACGAGCACTTGAAGAACTTCAGTAGCCCACAGAATGCCAAAGTGGCACGAACCCTCGGCTCCTCAATAGCCACGACATCCCTCAACTGTGACCAATCCTGCTCTCACTAGTGGACCGACATCGTACAAATGATCACCTGCAACCACATAAAAACAGTCCTAGATCAGCCATCTCGACCATAAACACATTAAAATCTAGAAAAAAAAGATAAGTTTTGCACCCATCAACCTTGTCCCCAAGGCGCGGTTGTTTCACCCACAGGCGCGCACATATGCACGCCTGTTCACCCCACAGGCATGCACACATGTGCGCCTGTTCATCCCACAGGCACACATGGATGCGCGCTTGTCCGCCATACAGAGGCGCATCCATGCACCCCTGTCATGAACACAGGCGCGCATCACAGCGTGCCTATCCACTACAGAGTCGCGCACCCATGCACAATTGTTTAGAAAACAGGCGCACATGCCATGCACGCCTTTTTCCCCCTTACGAGCGCACCCATGCGCGACTATTCGGATAACAGGCGCGCACCCGGGCGCGCATATTTCCGGATCGCCAGCGCACTAGGGGGCCCACACCCATAAAATCTCATGTATGGCCCTCCATATAGGCCCTGCCCACAAATTGAAAACCTACTTCTATGCAGGACGATAAGACTACTAACCTGAAGCTCGTTGGTCCTGAATCAGTTGCCTCGTTCTCCCAGAATCTCCAAATCTCCTCTGAATACCTCTCGTTCAGTCACTCTGACAGCAAGTACAAATGAAGTGGCAATGTGGGCCCTGCAACTATATATAGCCATTTTCACCAAACTTCCAAACCACATTCCGGGAGCTCCAGGTGTTCATTTTTCGATTTGTCTTCAGCCACGGGATCAACATCTCGTCATCTACATCAAGACAGTCCCCAAGCCATTTTTTATCCCTAGCCCCCGGGGTGCCATTTTTTCACACCCCATCCAGGTACGCATGCTCATGTTCAAAATTATCAAATAAATGATTGAATGTTCGATTCGCTTCAAATATTGTTCATGTCGGGTATTTGGTTTTCATGTGTGCAGGTACTTGGTCATCATACATCAGCGCAACCCCTTCAGGTATATAATCAACACTGGCATGTAATCATTCCCTCTGAATATCAATTGCATCTCCAGTCACACCCTCTAAAATTTGCCTTTAGGGTCCCCATATCTGGCTCTGCAGTACCGTCACCTCCATTGCATTTTGGGTATTGTCACCTGGTAGCACTCTCCCCCACATGAGTTGTCCCATTCATAGCACCCCTTGGCACTTTGACACTCATGTTGTTTTTCAACCCTTTAGGGATGGGAGTCCCGATAGTCTAACATCATGTCGTGAATCAACCACATACTCCTTCTCCTCATTTTTGCTAGCTTTCCCAATGGACTCCCAGGTTATCTCTTCAAGGTTCTATTTTGACTGCACCTCCGCAGTATCATTAACCCTCCATTTCATCCACAATTAGTTTTTCCATCCGCAGATTTCCCTCCATTTCATCTACCTCATACAAAAACCCACCCATGGGTCCCCCAACCTCCACCAGTTCTCCAAGCAAATTGCGCCCTAACCGGCCCAACCATATTGCACTGGGGCACCCGTTTCTATATTTGTACACTCATCCCAAATTATTCTTTATTCATTTGGTACTTGTAAAAAGCCTTTGTTTTCAACATTTACATATCTTTTTGTTGCCACCTTTGACAACCTTCTACCATTTTTGGCCCATGCAACCCATGTCGCCCTTGGTTGGGGCACTCCTTATCATCTATTCTCGTTGACATCGTCCATATACTCCGAGTATCCCACAGGCCATCTACCTCTGCTCTCTAAGTTTATTCACTTTGTCCCCCTCTGGCACAGCTTATCCCCCGTCGTGTTGTCCCCCTGACACTCGACCTAGTTGAATAGTTGTGGCCACTTATCCTTCGCATATATCCCCAACCAAGGGAGGTCTTGAGTCTCCACACATCTTGACTTCGTTCATGTACTTCCTCAGTTCCTAACCTCACCTAGTAGATTCCCCGAAGCCCTTTGCTTCTTGGAGTCGCATCCCCCTTTTGTCGACATTAGCACAGTTTCCAGAAGGGCGACAATATCTTGACTCTCATTACCTTTCCAATGAGAGATCTTGAACGACGCAGGGAGAACCATAATTGCTCCCTGATGTCATTGACCCCCATCACATTCAACTTCAACACTTTCTCATGTTATGGTGGGTCTTACTTTGTGACTATTGCAGGTGTTTCCTATATTTTCCGAAGACCTCTAAACTTGGCTGGGCTATCAATGCCCAGAGCATCCGTGATACTTCTTACAGGTATCCTTGCCTACTATTAAGAGTATGTTCCTCATCAAACGCGTCATTTGTCTTTATCAAAACCACCACTGAGGGCGTTGCAGTGATTTACATTAACACATAGTTTCAGTTACTGTACAAACCCTTCTTTTTTGAGTTACATGACACGAGCATGGGGCTTGCCCGCCTCATTTGTACATAATTTATTTTACACACCTTATGGAAGGTTGGGTCTACAGGTTCCCTTCTCCCTCCAACGGGTCACTCTCGATACTCTCACTATCGCTCTTTCTTATAACGACACTCTCAGTAGAAGAAACATTGATGAATTTCGGCTATACGTATGCTCCTAACCTCATCCATTAGGGGGCATCTGTTATCACTGAAATTTCATCCGTAAATGGTTACAGGAATCTAGCATCTTCAAACAGTTATGAGGTCACCCATGGACCAAAATTGCCAAAAAGCATTTCCAAAAGGTCCAAAAACTATACAACTGGTGATAAAATTAAGGTGCGTTATGACTACATAGGGCACGCGTGCACATGCGCGAACCAGAAATGCACAAAAAGCGCACATGCTCATGATGCGCGACTGTTGTCGCTAAAAGCCACGCACACCTGATAAAAATGCATTTATGAGATTGGTCGGCCTCCCACCTACTTTTGGTTCAGCTTCCAATTTGATTTGACACTCAAATCTCGGCTAGATCCCACTGGGTGGTTGGTCAAATCCCTAAAAATGCCTTAAATAGTCTTTTTTCACACTATAAGTTGGTTGCACAATACCTCAAAGTGGTGCTATAAAACAAGGCCATGGGTGCACTTCATTTGCAAGGTTATGTTGTTGCTATTCTCTTGGGGAATCATCTTTTCTCATCAAGAGCATACTAGCACCATTACATTGGGGCTATCCATCTCACCTCTTGAGTGGATTAGCTTGGGATTCTTTCACCATTTCTTTCAAAGTTGTAAGAAGAGCTTAGTTGTGGGGGTCTAAGAGCCCTCCCTTGGAGGAAGAAGGGACCCAAAGTCCTCTTTCTTCTTGGTGTTTTCTTTTCACTAATATAATCCTTTCCATTGGTGACATGAGTCTTATTGGTTTTTTGTTCTTACGTCTTTATGCTCAATAGTTTAGTTGTTCTTTCATTTCTTAGTTTAATTATTAGCCTAGTCTTTTATGTTTTTTCTCTAACCCTTTCCTTTACTGTTGTCTTGCTTAGCTAACCCAACTAAGCTTGTAAGCACCTTTGTTTTTCTCATTTAGGTGACAAAAGAGGCGCAACATCCGGGCCACAAACCTGGCCTTGTATTTCTCAACACTCCCATCAGTAGCTTGCTTCACCTTGTAGATCCATCTCGAACCTACCACTGATTTATCAATCGGTCTTGGGACAATTTCACATGCATTGTTTTTGACAATGGAGACATACTCCTCCACCATAACATCAACCCAAGTGGGATCCTGCACTACTTCCTAAAAGGAAGATGGTTCAGTCACAATACATTTGCTCATGAGAGCCATGTATCCGGTAAATTGATCAGGAGACTGTCTCTGTCTAGGCTGTGAAGTAGGGACTCCTACATTTTGTGCAGCATCTAGTCTCAATCTATCAGCTTCTATGGTTCGCTTTCTGCCATTTCTGATGGATGGATCTGATTGAGTGGCTTCCTCCACTCCATGAAACTCTTCATGTGGTTGATCCACATCTTGAGACTCATCTTTGAGAACCAGCAGTTCCTCTTCTGCATACAAGGCTAGCTCCCTCTCAAGCGACAACCACATGGCTTTCCCCTCATCAAATTTTATATCCCAACTTCAGCAGTCAGTTCCAGCTTCTTCCTAGCATCCTTAGTCACATGCACATAAACAGATGAGCCAAAAATCTTAAAATGAGAAACATCAGGTTTCTTACCAGTGAAATCTTGTTCAGGTGTACTAATGCCAACTACTCTATGAGGACAACGGTCTTGCACATAAACCACAGTATTGCATGCTTCCACCCACAAATGCATTAGTAGGCCCTAATCATGCAACATCGCTCGTGTTGCACCCACGATCGTTCTGTTCTTCCTCTCTCTGACCCCATTTTGTTGTGGGTTATGAGGCACTATGAGTTCTCTTCGAATTCCTTCTTTGTTGCAGAAGTCTTTGAATTTGTTAGAGATGTATTAACCACCATTATCGCTCCTTAGAGCCTTCACTTTCTTCCCCGAATCTTTCTCCACCAATGCTTTAAACTCACAAAACATTGAGAATGTTTGATCCTTCTTCTGCATGAAGAAGATCCAACATTTACAAGAAAAGTCATCAACAAAAATAACATAATACCTATGTTTTGTTGTTGAAGCAACTGAGAATGGTCCACACACGTCTGTGTGAATTCTCTCCAGGATCACCGAAGCACGGTTCTCCTTTTCATGAAAAGTGGACTTTACATACTTCCCCATGGTGCAACCCTTGCACTAATCTAACTGAGCAAGTGTTCCCATTGGAAGTCCAATAGATAATTGTTGCATGATCTTCAAGGCTCCATGATGAAGATGGCCCAATCGCCTGTGCCATAATTCACCCTTGTCCCGGCTCCCCACTTTTTCTACCTTGCCCATCATGGCAATGTAGCCATCTACCTCCAGCATGTAGAGATTCTTAACTCGAATCCCTATCTTCTTGACTTGACCCATTTCTTTATGTCGTAGGAAAACTTTTCCATCATTGAAAACAATGTCATAGCCTATGTCCTCCAACATTGCGACTGAGACCATGTTTTTCTTCAGACCTGGAACATGCATAACATTTTTCAATTGAAATGGTTTACCTAACTCCCTCTGAAAGGTAATGGTACCAATTCCAGTCGCACTGTATCGTCCATCATCTCCCATCTCAATATGCATTCTAAGATCTTTCTCCTCCAATTCACTGAAAGACTCTCTATCTCTCGTCATGTGGAAGGAAGCGCCACTATCCAAATACCACACCGATCCCGATGCACTTGATGCCATGCATGCGATCAAAGAGAAGTCAAGTTCAAATTGCGAAGCAAGGGCCTCACCAGTTGCATCTCCAACAACCTTATTATTCTTTCTCTTCTGCAGACAGTTAGTAGCGAGATGCCCATGTTTGTGACAGTGAAAACACTTCACTTTGGACAAATCCAACTTCTTGAATTTAGGCTCGGATTTTGAATGGAATTTCTTCCCCTTTCCTCTCCTTGCCTTAGCATCCAAAGCACAATCCTCTTCATCATCACGCTTTGATGAGGATCCATCTCTGGTGTTCCACCTGAACTCCTCCTGCACTAGATCCGACCATAGTCGTTCCCAATCTGGCAATGTTTCCCTTCCGTTGACAAAGTCTTGATAACTATGCCAACTCTTGGGAAATCCTAGGAACGCCAAGCTCACCAAATCATCATCAGCGACTGTTATTCCCACACTCCCCAACTTATCTCGACATTGGACAAACTTCGTGAGATATTTTGGAATGGAGTCGTCCTTTTCCATCTTGATCTTCCTGAGTTTATCTTTGAGCGCCAATTTCCTATGGTCATTGTTGTTTTGGAACAAATACATCAAAACCTTCCACATTGCATGTGGTGTGGTTTTCCCATGGAGACTTGAGACAATGTGGTCTCTTACTCCCTCCAACAGAATCCTCCTCGCCTTTTCCACTTTCTTTTTCCATGCATCAAGATTTGTAGTGTTTGTAGCAACTGGCTTAGGAACATCTTTGTCAATGAAATCCTTCAAGCCATTGTCTTCGAGTACTGCCTCCATCCTGTCCTTCCAAGCAATGTAGTTCGAGCTGCCCTCGAATGCATACTCCAACCTCAAGCCATTGAAAGTCATTTCGATCTTGAATCAACTGTAGCACCAAGAAAAGTCTTTCTGCAAATTCGAATTCTATCCAATCACAAACTCAGCTTCTGCAATCCCTCTTGCTCGTTCCAGTCTCACGTTGAACCCCCACGACCTCTTCTAACACAGCCTGCGAACCTTACAAGCATTTTCGCACCTCCTGAGTTATTTGACTATGGGATTTCTGCATTGTAATGCATAGTGGCTTGCGGAAATCTCTAGTGATTTCCGCACTGTGATACACAGTGGCCTGCGGAAAGTACGCACCCTATGAGTGTCTAGGGCACGAAAATGTCCATGAATTTTCGCACTGTAATGCACAGTGGCCCGCGGAAGTGTCCAGTAACTTTTATGTGTGGACCAGTCAGTAGTACGCCGTCGCATCCTGCTAGAGGAGGGACCCGCGGAAATCTTGAAATTTACGCATCTCACTTTCGTGGCTCTGATACCATGTAGAAATTTCAATACCAATTAAGTATTGCCTAGATTCTCCTGATATAACAATTATTTTTCGCTTGTTAAATAAAAAATCGCTTCTACTAATATTCTTGCGGAATTTAAACCACGATCGACAATGCAATATCAAGAAAAAGAATCAATCAAACATAACACAGGTGTTTTATTGGGAAAACATAAAGCTAAAAACTTCACTATCATATATTATGTATATCATGGATCATGAAACAATCTCATACAAAACTCTAATCCAAGAGCTCTCAGTACAATACAATCCTCTCACACTATCATACAAAAATCAACAAATACATGTGCTAATTCTCTATGTCCAGACAGCCTACCTCCTCTGCTCAATCCCTGCAATGGATGATTGAATCCTCTACCTAGACTACACATGCTCATGGGCATATCCATTGTGTGTGTGATTGCATGAGTGCACTTCACTCAAATCACAATTGATAGCCAAACTATCCCTTTCACCTGTTATCTCAACTGGGTCTCCACTGGATCTGACATGCATGTAGTTAACAGTGGTAAATCTTCAGTTGCATGTGAGATCACTGATTGTGAATTAATTAATAATTAATTCACTGAACTCTCACTAGTTCAAGTTTAGTTACAACTAGTACAACTGAGCTTAACTCACTTAACTGAGTTAAACTACTTTACAACTCACATAAATACACTTATAATTGAGATAATAGATTAATATTTATTGTCCAATTTATTTAAGGAAAAAATAAATTAGACACAAATTTCTTGTTGACTTTTCAACAAAAGACTCGCTAGAATGGTGGCATCTTATCTCTAAGAAGAGATGTGATGGATACGCTCATTTGAAATAAGATGGTGATATTTACAATGAGGCTCTAGAGGCCTTTATAACATAAATAAAATCCAAAACCCTAACCCCGGAAGATGAAAATCCAACAATTTTGTGGACCGTGTTTTGGGTAGTTTGGTGTATCAACTTCCTAGGGGTGTAACTTTGGCATATGATCTTTGTTTAGGGAACACAATAACTCGTTACAAAGTTATTGATGATGAGTTTCATTTCATATGATCAATAAGAGCCATTGACGATCATTGAGATGCCCGATCATGAAAAAAGGTATTTTAGGCCCTCAAAATGGCCCCAGAAGTTTGGGACCCGAAAAACTGCTAAAAATAGTAAATTGCTAAAAATTTGTTTTGAGCCAACTAGAATACGTGGGTCAACACCAAAATCCATCTGGATCAATCATCCCTCAGTAGGAAGCAATGATCTCAATTGCATTGAGTTCCCAGGGGAGAGGGGGAAGCGTTTGATGAATCTGGACCTTGGTGAGTTGCTTTCCTTGCTGGAGAAGTCGCATTGCTTAGATTGTGGAAGGTTGTCGAGAACATGATGTTGGAAGGGTTGGACATTTTTAAATAGTCTGGCTACATAATATGACTATGTGTAGAAGGAATATTTATGCTTTGCTTCAATCTTTTTTACCTACTTCTGCTCGACATAAGGTGCTTAGACTGAGGCTGCAGTGGTTGCAGTGTCCTTCTGTTCACCTTTTGAACATATTGTGAAGAGTTTGGATGTTGTAGTATGAGATATTACTTTGTGACACTGTTTAGGTGGGACAATAGTTGGAACTACCTCTAGTATCATGTAGAGATGACCCCCAGAGTAACAATGACACTACGGGGTCGAAACTCATAAATAACATGGCACTTCCACATATATGGCTGGCCCAAAAGAACATCGCAGACATCCATCGAGGAAACATCACATAATACCTCATCCTTGAAGGGATTGATGTCATATGACAAGTGACACTGTTTCCTGACACGGATATTGTGTCCCTGGTGAAGTCATCCGATGTTGTATAGATGCAGGTGTGGTGTTGTCGACAATACCAATTGTTTGACGACCTTTGTTGAGATGAGGTTCTTTTGGCTTCCGTTATCAACAATAAAATTAAGAGGGGTCCCCTTCACCCACATCTGTGAATGAAAAAGGTGCTCCCCCTCTTCAGGATTTGTTGGTTCTTCTGGTTGAATTTGTGTGGTTGCGACAATAGTAGTGGGGTATGCGTCGATGATCTGTCTCCTCCTATTATTTTATGAATAAGGGTTCAACTCATTTTATTTGATCTCGGCCACCAATGATTTTTTTGAGCGACATTCATCAGTGTTGTGTCAAGGGATTTTGTGGAAATTGCACCACTTTCCAATGTCCTTCATATTTTTGTTGCCCTTATTTTCATTTGGCTTAGACTAGTTTTCTAGAGGCTGGTTGTTAGGGTCATCTTTACCATACTTTGGTTTTTGTGGATTTGCAGACCCAAATCCCATTTTTTCTAGTGCCTAAATTTATTCTTGATTTTGACAACATATCAATAAGCAACTCCTAGTGATGAGATGTCTAGAAAATCCATTTTGGTTTGGATGTACCTATGCAAAGCCCCGCGGTATTTCAGAACTAGATGTCGCTTGAAGTCTTTTATACCCATATTGGTGCACAATGTATGGAAAGTATTTATGAACTCTGACACTCTTTGGCCCCTCTCTTGTCGCAGTGTGATCCATCTCATGTGTTGGTTGTCATAGTTACCAACAGGGTAATATTGTTCCTTGACCGCATCCACAAAAAATCCCAAGTGGGATCGACCCCATATATTCAAAACTCCTATGCGGAACTTTTCTACCAATAAGTTTCCCACCAATGTTTTACATGGGGGATATCCTTAAGGAGTGTGAAAGTGATATTTTCCTTGCCGGAAAAATTGTGAATAGAGAAATAACCTTCTAGCATATTTAACCATTTTTCTAAAGTATCCACATCTATCTGACCTTCAAATACGGGAATGTCAAAATTAATTTGTACCTTGAAATGAGAGGTTCCTCCAAAGTGGCTTCCTAATGAAGATGTGCTTTTTGTTATCGTAGGCGTTGAAGGATGTGGGAAAATTATCCATCATTTTGTCCCTCTATCGCATGAGAGCTTGCTCAAGCAACAGATTAATAAAATATTTTTCTCTGTCATATCTCTTTTCTTCCACCATGGAGGGTTTCTTGGGTGTGAGAGAGTGATTGTCCTCAAGAGATACAAGATCGAGACCCAACTTTCTATACTCGTACCTCGTTAAGGACATGCACTGAAAAATGGTTAAGAGCACCCTGCTCTGATACCACTGATCCGGATTATTTTCGACACAAAATAAGAGAAGAGATATAATAAAGAAATGTACAGAGATATATCAGATATCCAATAATATAACATAGATATATCATATATATAACCATAAACAAAGATATATAGTAATCCACAATTTCTATTAATGATCGAAATGTACAAAACTGTAGAAATACAAAGTGAAAGACTCGTTAGAATGGTGGCAGCTTATGTTTGAGAAGAGATGTAACAGCTACGCTCATTCAAAATAATATGGTGATCTTTACAATGAGGATTTAGAGGCCATTTTAACAAAAATAAAATCCAAAACCCTAACTCCGAAAGATGAAAATCCAATAGTTTTGTGGACCCCGTTTTGGGTAGTTTGGTGTATCAACTTTCCAGGGACGTAACTCTGGCATGCGATCTCCGTTTTGGGTGAACGATAGCTCGTTTGAAAGGTATTGACAAGGAGATTTATTTCATAGGCTCAATCAAAGCCTCGGGCTATCATTGAGATGCATGATCGTGAAAATTTGTCGTTTAGGCCCTTAAAATGGCCCCGAAATTTTGGTACCCGAAAAACTACTAAAAATAATAAATTGCCAAAAAAATGTTTTGAGCCAACTGGAATAGGTGGGTGGCCACCAATATCCACCTATATTAGAAGAAATAAAATGATATGAAGGCAGCTCTTGGATCTACCAGAAGAATCTGTGGAGAACAACATGAAGAAGTGGAATGGGGTAGACAACAAGGTGAGATGGAAAGAAGGGAGATGTCAGAAGCAACAAAGGCCTCAGGGGAAAATGACCAAGATGATGATCCTGAGAAAGTCGAAGATGGGTAGGGTTCCGACCATTCCATGCAGACACCTATGGACAAGGATGTAGAAATTGTCACAAATGTTCCTCCAAAGGAAAACTGGCAACCATGTGTAGTTGAAGAAGAGCACCCTGCAACACCGACTACACCGAAAGGTAAAAAAAGATTGGTTGTTGCAGAGTTTGTGGCATTCCTTCCAGGAAGAGAACGAGATCAATGGGACCTGAACTAGTGAGAGTAGAACCACCTATCATCACCTCCTTATATTCTCCACAAGAACCAGCTTTGGGGGAAATCGGTGATACGAAATTTGTTAAAAATAATCTCGAGGAAGGAAACCCTCTTACGACTAATTCTAAACCAATTGTATCTAGTCATACAACTGTCACACAAGAACAAGTCATAGAATTAACAAATAGTGTTGAGGTTGTACCTAGATTAGAAGAAGTAACCACAACACCAGGGAAAATTACAGAAGACGGCGTGCCTGTTACACAAGAGCCAAGCATGGAAAGAATTATTGATGAGGAGGTTGTTACAAAAGAACCAACCACCAAAGAACCAATTAATATTGATCATGTTACACAAGAACCAGGCATGGATGGAATGATTGATGAGGAGGTTGTTACACAAGAAAAAACCACCAACGAACCAGTTAATACTAAGCATGTTACACAAGAACCAAGCATGGATGGAATGATTGTTGAGGAGGTTGTTACACAAGAACCAACCACCAAATAATCGGTTAATACTGAGCCTATTACATAAGAACCAAGCATGTATGAAATGATTGATGGAGAGGTTGTTTCACAAGAATCAGCCTTCGAAGAACTAGTCAATATTGAGGTTGTTGCACAGGAACCAGTCAAAGTAAAGGTGGAAGAAGGGGAACCTAGCATGAGGACTGCCATGAAAGGTAAGAAAAAACTTTCCTCTCTGATCAAACAAGTTATGAAATTGAAAAAGAAAAAAAAATAAATTGAGGCAGAAAATTAGGGAACAAAAGAGACACATTAGGGAATTGTCCAAGGCTGCAGGATTAAACACCCCTGCTAATGCGACCGACACCTTTGATAAAGTGACCTATCCAGAAAAAGGGGCTACTAAGAAACCAAAAGAGGAGACATATTCAGTTTGGGAAGATATTTTTTGACATATAGGATATTCACCATGAGACATAAAGCTCAAAATGGCATCTACAAAGACAGAAGTGGAAACCAGGGAAGTTGGAGTTTCTACCTCTGAATTTTCCTCCTTTTTACAGGAAGAGCTTGATAAGTGAAAGTCATTGGTAATGTCCTACTAGGAGGGCATGGTGTTGATGATTGCATCTATGTGAGACATTCTTCAGCTTACAAAGCTGTGAGACGTGGATCATTGCAGCTATGTGAGTATTTCTCTCATCTTACAAACCTGAGAGAAAGCCCCTAAGAAGGGTATGTGGTTCCTACCTGAGATAGAGCTGGAACGTAGAGATGACCTCCTCCATTTAGAGAGTTGAGAATAATTCTAGATGATTATCAAGTGGGAAAGGTGATCTGTTGAGTTAGACGTGCTTGTGGCTGAGCACAAGGTGAACATGTGAAATCCCAAAGTGTTAGGTGCATCGTCATGTGAACAGAAATGAAGATGATGTATTAACCTCCTCTGAGCAGCAGAGTTGACGAGAAACTCTAGATGATTCTCCTATCTGAGGCAGTGGGAAAGAAGATCTGTAGAGTGGACGTGTCTGTGGACAAGCACAGGTGAACGTGTGAAGATCTGGTTCTTCTGTGTAATGCAGTGAGCCAGAGATATGGGCATCCCTATGGATGTGCCCCTAGTGGATGAGCACTAGTGGGTGCATAAGATCCCTTCATATATTGTTCAAGAGTTAGACCTACCTGTAACCCTAATTGTAATGTAAAGGGTACAGGTCGACGCCACCTTAATGTGAGTAATAATAAATGTAAAATATAATTAATATAAAAGATAATAATTAATATGGTAATTACTAATTATATTTTGAGTTATTGAGGTCGGTCCTATTATGCCAAAAGACACATCATTTGATGTGACAAGTCTAATATAAATAAAGGTGAATCCCCATTGAGGAAACACACTTATCATTGTGTCATCTCATGATTTCATAAGTTGTGGTCTGAAATTATGAGAATTGCAACACCCTCTTGTGTGCTAGTTTTGGTGATGGTGTGGGAGGTCTTTCTCTTGAGGAATATAGCAAAGGATTGGCTGGGTTTTCTTCCCTTGTTGAGAAGGGTTTCCCAGGATACTTCTTGTGTACTTGTACATGGATCTTCTTCTTGTGATCTTGGTTTGCTGCAGTAGTTATGGTTCAAGTAATTGTTAACAGAAAATTTAAAAGGAATACATGAGCCATAGCTCACTAAAAATATAACATGGTATCAGAGCAGGCTTGAAGAAGACCATTGCACACAAAATTGAAGGTAAAGTATACCAATTATGTGGTAAGATGAAGATGAGAGAGGGTTGGATCTAACCCTTGAAACAAACCGAAAGGTATGGAGAAAGAGGACTAAAACCTACTAGAAGAAGTCAGATCCTAGGAAGAAGGAAACCGTAGGCATAAGGATCTTAGCTAAACCTAAAATGCAACCACTAAAAGAATCTAACATGTTCTAAGGCTACTACACAGCTACCATGGATAGACACCAAGTCTGGACCCCTTCTGCAGTTAGATCAAGACTGTCGCAACCTAGAAAAGAAGGGTTGAACCCCTTCTAAGGCCCTATGGTAAAGGTCTGTGGTGAAGAAGAGGAGCTCGGAGCCTAAGGAGGAGACTTGCTGTCAAATTAAAGTGGTTGACTTGCAACAACTAGCATTCCTGAGTATTTTCCTTGAACAACTAAGAGGGCAGGCTTATATCAATAGCATAATCAATTAAAATTTCGAGTTATATTGTTGCCCAAATTTCTGAGTTACATTTCTGAAATATTTATGAGTTATATTTTGAGTTATATTGTTGCACAATAAAGCTATAAAGAAGCAATCTCTACCTCTCTGTGCTCAGCCTATTCAACCCTGAAACTCGTGCCTCATATATTATGAAATGACATTCTTTGCAAGTCCCAGGAACCAGGCATGTTCTGGGGTCTCTCTAAAACTGCCACAGAAATACCCTAACAACAGATCTGTGAGGAAGGCTGTCTGCCCAAACAAAATAACCACAATCTTGAGAACAAGCTCACACACCGGAAAGAAGGTTGAGTGATATTTCTGACTGTTAAACTCTGAATGATATTTCTGAGGCTAACAAAAAGTGAAAAATATATCAGTTTTGAAGCAGTCACGATGGTGTTCTTTTGAGGAAAGAAAGCCAAGTTTTAGGCCTATTTTGAGGTCGATCCTTTTGGACAACAGGAATACCATTCACCCTGCTACATTAAGCAGTCTACATCCATATGTTATCATGCTGACTGAGATATTAAAATAGGTCTGAAAACAATACTATAGTTGAAGGAAACTTTTATGTAACACATCACTACAATAAATTGTGGAATAAGAACTGTGACAAGGTTCGAGCATGCCAAAAACATCTGTGACATAGAGTTGATCAAAGGAGTTGAAGGTATAGGTTCAGTGTTTGACACTTTAAAGTAGATTGTCTTGCTTGGATTATGAAGCATGGAAAGAAAGATGGAAACTTATAATGGTTGGTACTTACAAGTCAAGTACAAAAATGGTTGACCTGTTGACAAGCATAATGATCAAAATTACAACCAATATTGACCAGCCCTTTACAGTTTAAAGGAAACAAAGTAATCTCATCATTTCTACTTGGGTCATCTACGAATTCATATTGAAAACCTTATAATACAAATCTGAAGTCAAGTTGTAACAGTGTTAAGTAGTAGTAGGAGCTACAAGGATAACTACAACAATGTGCTTGAAATTTTGTTGAAAATCAACAATGGACATGACCTTGATGAGCCAGAATAGTCATAGCAAGTTAGACCACCAACAGAAGGTCAGAATTACTAATATGTGATACTCTCATATAAAATGAAGCGGTAAAGGTTGATGCAAACTTCATCAGAAAATTGCATGGTATAGGTGGCTACAAGACAAACAAGCAGAACCTCCATTAAATGTACACACTCAGGTATGCACTTGTATATATATATATTATTTGCATCATTGTCATAAAGGTATTTGTAGGAGGAAGGAACCCTTGGTGAAATCATGGATCTAGAAAAGTCTCAGTGCATTCAGAAGAACAACACACTGAAAGTGAAGACTCCAGGTTTGATTGTTTTAATTATCATACTACATTACAAGTAGGTGTTATAGTTGTGACAACAATTCTTAAATTGTTTTGGTTTTAGAGATGTACTCATGAATCTCCTCTAGGATATATTCTTGTCTTCTTTCCTTTCGTTTGTTTCCTTGTTCCAGGCAGGTTAACAACAAAGGAAGCTATTTTTCCTTCAAGACTTCAGAGGAAGTCACCTGACTCAGCAGGAGTCAAAACTAATTGAGAAAAAGGAAAAGACAAATACCTTCTCCCCCTCATTTGTTCAGAGGGATACTGCCATTGATACATTTGATCCAGTTGATATTCCCAGGGACTTTACAATAGGCCAGAAAAGGACTGTCTGGGCTTAACAAACTATGAAAGAGGCAGAAAGACATGCAGTTGGTGGAAGTATCAAAGAAATAAAAAACGAGACTTGTATTCAGAGGATTCTCACAAACAGAGGGAGTTGTCTATGATGTGACACTTGATCCAAAAGCCTTGTTGTTGGATACAAGTAAGCTTTGACTTATGATTTCGATATGAAGGATATGAGTATGATGCACTACTTCTTGGGACAAGAAGTATGACAAAGGACTGAAGAGATTTTCCTGAGTCAAGGAAAATATACAGTGGGAATATTAAAGAAGCTCAATATAACAGAATGCAAAATCCACCATGATGGATTTAAAGAAAAAGGTTGATGATGATTCAGACGACACTGACCCACGACTTATTGGATCACTGATGTATCTGGTTAACACCGGACTTGATTCTTGCCATGCAGTGAATGTGCTTAGTCATTTCATGAGTCAATCGAGACAAACTCACTAGACAACATCAAAATATGTATTGAGATATATACGAGGCACAATTGAATTTAACCTGAGATATGCCTCTAGTGTGAACTTGAGTTTGCAGGATATGCCAATTCAGATTGAGCAGAAAGTACAATGGACCGGAAGAGCACATTCGATCGATGTTCTACCATGAAAATTGTCATGGTTTCCTGATGAAGAAGAAACGAAATATCTGTGGTCGTGAATACCACAGAAGCAAAGTATGTACCATTGAGTGTGCGAAGCAGTATGGCGTCACAAGCTTCTGACAGATTTACTTGACCATGAGATGGATTCTATGATGATAACCAAGAGCCGTGTGTAAATATCATCGATAACCCAGTGTTTCCTGATAGATCAAAACATGATGAGATGAAATATCCTTGTATCAAAAATATGATGCAGAGGAAAATCGTACACATGCAGTACCTTCCTACACATGAGCAGATTGCAGACATCTTCACCAAACTAACTTGGTGAAGAATGCCTCCATAGTTGAGAGGGAGTGTTGATGACTCTAGCCAAGACAAAGTTCAAAAGTACATCCGTGTGAAACTTGGCATGATGAAGAATGCCTCCCTAGCTGAGAGAGAGTTTTAATGATTGCATCTATGTGAGACATTCTCCCGCTTACAAACCTGTGAGATGTGGATCATTGTAGCGATGTGATTCTTTCTCTCAGCTTAAAAACCTGAGAGAAATCCCCTAAGAATGGGCACGTGGTTCCTACCTAAGACAAAGCGGGAACTTAGATATGACCTCCTCCATTCAGAGAGTTGAGAAGAACTCCAAATGATTATCCAGTGGGAAAGGCGATCTGTTGAGTTAGGCATGCATGTGGCTGAGCAAAAGGTGAACGTGTGAAATCCCAAAGTGTTGGGTGCATCGTCATGTGAATAGAAATGAAGATGATGTATTATCCTCCTCTTAGCAGCAGAGTTGACGAGAAACTCCAGATGATTCTCTTGTGTGAGTCAGTGGGAAAGAAGATATGTAGAGTGGACGTGCCTGTGGACGAGCATAGGTGAACATGTGAAGATCTAGTTCTTTTGTGTTATGCAGTGAGCCAGAGATTTGGACATACCTATGGATGTGACCCTAGTGGATGAGCACTAGTGGGTGTATAATATCCCTTGTTATATTGTTCAAGAGTCAGACCTACCTGTAACCCTAATTGTAATGTAAAGGGTAGAGGTCGGTCCCACCTTAATGTGATTAAAAATAAATGTAAAAGATAATAATCAATATGGTAATTACTAATTAAATTTTGAGTTATTGAGGTCGGCCCTATTGTGAAAAAAGACACTTCATTTGATGTGACAAGTCTAATATAAATAAAGGTGAATCCTCAATCAAGAAACACACTTATCATTGTGTCATCTCATGGTTTCATAAGTTGTGGTCTGAAATTATGAGAATTGCATCACCCTCTTGTGTGCTAGTTTTGGTGATGGTGTGGGAGGTATTTCTCTTGAGGAATATAGCAAAGGATTGGTTGGGTTTTCTTCCCTTGTTGAGAAGGGTTTCCCAGGATACTTTGTGTGTACTTGTGCATGGATATTCTTCTTGTGATCTTGGTTTGTTGCAGTAGTTATGGTTCAAGTAATTGTTAACATAAAATTTAAAAGGAATACATGAGCCATAGCTCACTAAAAATCTAATACATGGTCCCCCTCAAGGAGCATCGACAAATTGTTTGAAACATGGAAATGAAGAGAGTAGATGAGCTAACCATTTACAATATATAAAAGGAGCAATGGGGAGAAGATTGGGAGAAGCTCAAAGATGCACAGGATCAGGTTAAGAAGAAAAAGGAAGAAAAACATAAGATAGGCACATTTATTCAAGATTTGTTTAACTGCAGAATGCCTTCTCTTGTGTATGTTTTGTTTCTTCAAGAGCAGTTCATCCTTTTTCAGCTCACATCCATAATTGAGGATACACCCTACCTATTCACACATGCCAAATCTTTCTGGAGGGCCTTCTATGAAGTTGATGAGATCACACAATACTCTTTATGTGAAAATTTTTTTCATGATTTTATCCTGCCATATGAAAGAGAGTTTAACCTTACACCCTATATAGGAGACCTCCAGTTGTGATCCATTGTGTCCTACCTACTACATCAGGTTAAGTGGAAATTGGCCCAAGAAAATGTAGAAAGGAACCAGGCCACATGTGAGCTAAGAGTTAGGGAAGAACATGCCCATGCAGATGATGCCATCATGGCTCAAAACCTCATTTCCATATCTCCTGACCTTTCAAGGCTGGTTGCAAGCCTTCAACAATAGGTAATTAACTAGTGTGTCATTTGTATCAAAAATGAAACATCTGAGGCCTTGGAGGGATGCAAAAGTAGATGCGAGTCATCTACAGTGGAAATCAAAACCAGGGAACCCTTTGGGTTTCACAACTTCAAAAGAGCCATGGAGATATTGAATAGGCACATTCAGTGTATTGAAAAAAGAGGCCCTCAATGGATTGGCCTAAAGTTTTATTTTCCTTTAATCTGGTTACCTATAGATAAGTATCGTCTCATGTACAAATTGGCAGTGATAGAGAAAAATTGGGGTGTGGAAGCTATGGTGTCAGTAGATTCCAGGGATTTTTGGGAAGATACGCACAAGACCTACCAACTTAGCACACTACATGAAACCTACTCTTGGGATAATCATGATCTCAAATAGAAATTGGCTACATGAGGACATGTAGCAGGGCTAGTTGGGGGGAGAAATTTCTTCAGTATCTTTTCACACCTATGTGGTAGGAGTG
>JZKD02S0031601.1:175845-188575 GCA_000966675.3 Picea glauca
TCTAATGTTTTAGATCTAGGATTGTTGTACTTAGATCTACTAGTTTGCATGCTCATAAATTTCTAATGTTTTAGATCTATGATTGTTGTACTTAGATCTACTAAGTTTGCATGCTGAAAAATCTCTAATGTTTTAGATCTAGGATTGTTGTACTTAGATCTACTAGTTGGCATACTCGGAAAATTCTCTTGTTTTAGATCTTGTTTTCATATCTACTATATATTCTTATGTACCTTTGATCATAATTTTTATTTAGATCTTTTGAGTACTTGTTGATCTAGTTAACAATTTTTTTTGAAAAATATTATTTCTGTTCTTTTCCCTATTTCTAACACAAGTAAATCTGTCTAGATGATCAAGATTCCTCTCAAAATTTTTGTCTTTCTTGGTGGATTCAAGAAAGATCACATCTCTGGAAAGGATGAATTTCTTGTTTGTCTTATCATAAAGACAATACCCCTTCGTGTTATTCGAGTACCCCAAGAAGATGCACTTTTGACCCAAAGACCCTGAGATGCCTCACTGAAGGAATGTGGCCCTACCACTTTTCATATGGATTCTTTTTTTTAAGAGGATGATATGGACACTTGTTTTTGACATAAACTGCACACATAAATGCATCAGCCCAAAACATCAACATTCTTGAAAAACATCATGGAACGAACCATAATTAGGAGTGTCTTGTTCATTCGTTCAACCACATTGTTTTGTTGGGGATTCTATGGAACCATGGTTTGATGTTTAATCCCATGGTGGCGAAGGTATCTTTCAAATTCATTAGAATTATATTCTTTTCCATTATTTGTGCGAAGAGAGACATTATGAGATTGAGCTTCATTTTGAATCCATGCATGGAATTTTTTAAATGTTTCAAAAGCTTGTGATTTATCTTTTAGCAAGTACCCTCAACACATTCTGGTGTAATCATCAATAAAGGTGATGACATGTTTGTTTCCATTTGCAAAAGGAACATGCATAGGGACACACAAATCATAATGAATTAGTTCACGTTTTCTACATGCTCTGTGTTATCCCCATTTTGTGGATAACTAAGGAGATGATGTTTTGAGGTCCTTAGGTTGCAGATATGGAGTGTTGAGAGACTACATGACCAACAATACCCTTTGCATAGATGTACAACCCACTCACCACCATGGATGGTCATAGGTTTGCAGATGACATCCACCACACCAACTGTCTTCCGGAAGGCAGTGGGCTTTGCTCCATGAGGTACAAGTCAGTATTATGGTGAGCATCATTTCAATATTCAAGCCATTTTATTATGTTGTATCTTAGATTTCTCTAGATTTCATGATATATTCTTGGACATTATGTCCTTTTCCTTGCTTCACCTTGGTGGTTGACATTCTACCCTAGTAAGTGGTCTTCTATGGGAATGGGTTTTCTACTAGGAACTCCCTTAATGATCCATCGTACAATTCTTGACCATACTTACCACTTTCCATCATTATTCCCCTCCATTTTTTTATCTCTTGGGATTTTAGGGTGTACTAACCCAAGAAGGGGTTGTCCCTCATTCTATGGGAAGAAGGGGCTAAAGGCCCATAGGGGTTAGTGTTGGTTAAAATATAAAATCCTTATATAAACCTTCTAGATGATTCACCCAAGGATCACCCAATAAAGTAATGAAACACTTATCTTTGAGTAAAGGGACCCACAATATGATAAAGAAATGATTGAAAAGTTAGTTGAAGGACAAGAGGTCTCATCACAAGCCAAACTATCATGTCCATGGATATTTAGTGGTATGACATTGTCATCATCTGGTCACCAAACCAGGGAAATGGCTCTTAGTTGCATGGATGGGAGAAAGGGGTCTCATCATGAGCCAACCTTATCATTTTCATTAGGTGTTTGTGGGTGACATTGCCATCACCTAGTCACCACGCCATGGAAGTGACCTTCAATCTCTCCTTATGATATTATGAAAGAAAATATAAAGAAATAAAGAGAAAAGACAATTGATGGACTTCAAAAAAGTGCATTGCAGATGAAGGTACCACACACCCTCTACAAACGCACCCATGATTGAGACACTACAACCCCTTGTATGTCATGAGCTCTCATTGACCTAGGGAAATACCTACCCAACATGACACCTCGTCAACCCTCCCATATTTAAGCTTGACAAGTTACATAGTGTATTTGAGATGTTAATTGTTTGATATAGTGATGTTTGATGCACATGCTTGGATGTATTGTTTATTGATTGGATTCACTTACCATGATGTTATGAATTGATATCCTTGGAGGTCATGTTCATTTGTCTTTGTAGGACTTAGTTGGTGGACAATTTTGGGAGAATAAGCCTAGTTTGGGCTTCCATGGGGCTACAAGCCCACATTTTAGATGCTAGAGGCTTGCATGCTAGATGAGAGAAATCATACTTGAACGACCTTGATGATGACTTGGACAAATTATCCCACCCATTGCTTGCCAAACGATTTTCCCAGGAGGGAAAAAAGTTCCACTTTTGATCTTGACATCATGATATTGGGGGCTAGGGCATGGTGGTGAGGTGCCACTCTTTTTACACATGGACATTTGAGGAAGAGAAGGGTCTTCACCATGATGAGAGTGCTTAGTTTCTTGGCATGTGGCCTTTGGAGGCCTATCCATGCTTCTCCAACACCAACGACTTCCTCAAAGTGGCAAAACATTGGAGATTTTCCAGGTCCTAACAAGATGCCAACTAGGTTTGTCTTTGACCTCAAGTTGGCTTTAAGTTTCAATTGTCAAACAAGGGTTTGTTATTGTTTTATAACAACAAACTGTTTAATAACTTATTTGTTGTTCCTTTAGGTTACATAGGTCATATAGGTGCTCTAGCATGTAGTTTTGTCATAAGATGTTATCACATGCATACCATAAGCTATATAACACACCTAGCGATATTTTACAGCTGAAATAATGTTGTTCGAAACACTAACATACATGAAAATGAACACAGGTATTTTTGGTCAACATGACCCTGGATAAAACCCCCCTGTGGAAAACCATTTTGGAATTTGAGTGTATAAATGTGGAGAAAAGAAGGTGGAAAAAAACAAGTACAATAAAAAAATGAACCTGATACAATATCATCTTGAACCAAGCTGAAACACAAGTCCAAATGAAGAAGATGTGCCATAGGATGGTGCGCCCTCCTCACAAGTTCCAAAAACCATTGAACTGGAGCTCTATTCCAATAGGAAGCTCTGATGGAGAAACCCTCTCGCAATACTCTGAATCTGTGCTGTATCTCGCGACTGAAACTTTCCTCATGACAATCGGAGCTTTGCAATTCCTCCCTGCTAGATGTGCGCCCTCCTCCTAGCAAGAACTAGCTCCACAAATAACTGAAGGAATAAGCTTGTTGGCTACCACCATGAATGTGGGTGCCCAATATTTCCTCACTCAATGCATCTAACCTCATCCTCATGCTCCTCTCCCAACTCTCTTGGTGAACATAACAAGGAATAATGAGCTCTCCTTTTCTCTTGCGCCCTCCTTAAGGAAGCATAAGGAAACCTAAAATATGAGTAGATGAGATCATCTCGTCTCATCCCTAATCAATGGTTGAGATCATCTCAAAAGAATCTCAACTCAAAACCCACTTTACTTGAGTTTCCATAGTTTCACTTTATATCCCTCAATTCACCGACAAAGTGAATTAATTGTCATTTTAGGCTAAAATGACCAAATTTCACTTTTGACTTAAATCTCCTAAGTCAAAGTGAAATTAGACATAAGGTACATGGTACATGGTACAAAGTACNAGTATTCTTTCTGTTCTTTTCCCTATTTCTAACACAAGTAAATCTGTCTAGATGATCAAGATTCCTCTCAACAATTTTGTCTTTCTTGGTGGATTCAAGAAAGATCACATCTCTAGAAAGGATGAATTTCTTGTTTGTCTTATCATAAAGACAATACCCCTTCGTGTTATTCGAGTACCCCAAGAAGATGCACTTTTGACCCAAAGACCCTGAGATGCCTCACCGAAGGAATGTGGCCATACCACATTTCATATGGATTCTTTTTTTTAAGAGCATGATATGGACACTTATTTTTGACATAAACTGCACACATAAATGCATCAGCCCAAAACATGAACATTCTTGAAAAACATCATGGAACGAACCATAATTAGGAGTGTCTTGTTCATTCGTTCAACCACATTGTTTTGTTGGGGATTGTATGGAACCATGGTTTGATGTTTAATCCCATGGTGGCGAAGGTATCTTTCAAATTCATTAGGATTATATTCTCTTCCATTATTTGTGCGAAGAGAGATATTATGAGATTGAGCTTCATTTTGAATCCATGCATGTAATTTTTTAAATGTTTCAAAAGCTTGTGATTTATCTTTTAGCAAGTACCCTCAACACATTCTGGTGTAATCATCAATAAAGGTGATGATATATTTGTTTCCATTTGCAGAAGGAACATGCATAGGGACACACAAATCATAATGCATTAGTTCAAGTTTTCTACATGCTTTGTGTTATCCCCATTTTGTGGATAACTAAGGAGATGATGTCTTGAGGTCCTCAGGTTGCAGATATGGAGTGCCGAGAGAATACATGACCAACAATACCCTTTGCACAGATGTACAACCCACTCACCACCATGGATGGTCACAGGTTTGCAGATGGCATCCACCACACCAGCTGGCTTCCGGAAGGCGTGGGCTTTGCTCCATGAGGTACAAGTCAGTATTATGGTGAGCATCATTTCAATATTCAAGCCATTTTATTATGTTGTATCTTAGATTTCTCTAGATATCATGATATATTCTTGGACATTATGCCCTTTTCCCTGCTTCACCTTGGTGGTCGACATTCTACCCTAGTAAGTGGTCTTCTATGGGAATAGGTTTTCTACTAGGAACTCCCTTAATGATCCATTGTACAATTCTTGACCATACTTACCACTTTCCATAATTATTCCCCTCCATTTCCTTATCTTCTCGGATTTTAGGGTGTACTGACCCAAGAAGGGGTTGTTCCTCATTCTATGGGAAGAAGGGGCTAAAGGCCCATAGGGGTTAGTGTTGGTTAAAATATAAAATCCTTATATAAACCTTCCAGATGCTTCACCCAAGAATCACCCAATAAAGTAACGAAACAATTATCTTTGAGTAAAGGGACCCACAATATGATAAAGAAATGCTTGAAAGGTTAGTTGAAGGACAAGAGGTCTCATCACAAGCCAAACTATCATGTCCATGGATATTTAGTGGTATGACATTGTCATCATCTGGTCACCAAACCAGGGCAATGGCTCTTAGTTGCATGGATGGGAGAAAGTGGGTCTCATCACGAGCCAACCTTATCATTTTCATTAGGTGTTTGTGGGTGACATTGCCATCACCTGGTCACCACACCATGGAAGTGACCTTCAATCTCTCCTTATGATATTATGAAAGAAAATATAAAGAAAGAAAGAGAAAAGACAATTGATGGACTTCAAAAAAGTGCATTGCGGATGAAGGTACCACACACCCTCTACAAAGGCACCCATGAATGAGACACTACAACCCCTTGTATGTCATGAGCTCTCATTGACCTAGGGAAATACCTACCCAACATGACACCTTGTCAACCCTCCCATATTTAAGCTTGACAAGTTGCATAGTGTATTTGAGATGTTAATTGTTTGATATAGTGATGTTTGATGCACATGCTTGGATGTATTGTTTATTGATTGGATTCACTTACCATGAAGTTATGAATTGATATCCTTGGAGGGCGTGTTCATTTGTCTTTGTAGGACCTAGTTGGTGGACAATTTTGGGAGAACAAGCCTAGCTTGGGCTTCCATGGGGCTACAAGCCCACATTTTAGATGCTAGAGGCCTGCATGCTAGATGAGAGAAATCAGACTTGAACGGCCTTGATGATGACTTGGACAAATTATCCCACCCATTGCTTGCCAAACGATTTTCCCAGGAGGGAAAAAAGTTCCACTTTTGATCTTGACATCATGATATTGGGGGCTAGGGCATGGTGGTGAGGTGCCACTCTTTTGACACATGGACATTTGAGGAGGAGAAGGGTCTTCGCCATGATGAGAGTGCTTAGTTTCTTGGCATGTGGCCTTTGGAGGCCTATCCATGCTTCTCCAACACCAATGACTTCCTCAAAGTGGCAAAACATTGGAGATTTTCCAGGTCCTAACAAGATGACAACTAGGTTTGTCTTTGACCTCAAGTTGGCTTTAAGTTTCAATTGTCAAACAAGGGTTTGTTGTTTTTTTATAACAACAAACTGTTCAATAACTTATTTGTTGTTCCGTTAGGTTACATAGGCCATATAGGTGCTCTAGCATGTAGTTTTGTCATAAGATGTTATCACATGCATACCATAAGCTATATAACACACCTAGAGATATTTTACAGCTGAAATAATGTTGTTCGAAACACTAGCATACATGAAAATGAACATAGGTATTTTTGGTCAACATGACCCTGGATAAAACCCCCCCGTGGAAAACCATTTTGGAATTTGAGTGTATAAATGTGGAGAAAAGAAGGTGGAATACAACAAGTACAATAAAAAAATGAACCTGATACAATATCAACGTGAACCAAGCTGAAACACAAGTCCAAATGAAGAAGATGTGCCCTTGGATGGTGCGCCCTCCTCACAAGTTCCAAAAACCATTGAACTGAAGCTCTATTCCAATAGGAAGCTCTGATGGAGAAACCCTCCCGCAATACTCTGAATCTGTGTTGTATCTCGCGACTGAAACTTTCCTCATGACAATCGGAGCTCTGCAATTCCTCCCTACTAGATGTGCGCCCTCCTCCTAGCAAGAACTAGCTCCACAAATAACTGAAGGAATAAGCTTGTTGGCTACCACCATGAATGTGGGTGCCCAATATTTCCTCACTCAATGCATCTAACCTCATCCTCATGCTCCTCTCTCAACTCTCTTGGTGAACATAACAAGGAATACTGATCTCTCCTTTTCTCTTGCGCCCTCCTTAAGGAAGCATACAGAAACCTAAAATGTGAGTGGATGAGATCATCTCGTCTCATCCCTAATCAATGGTTGATATCATCTCAAAAGAATCTCAACTCAAAACCCACTTTACTTGAGTTTCCATAGTTTCACTTTACATCCCTCAATTCACCCACAAAGTGAATTAATTGTCATTTTAGGCTAAAATGACCAAATTTCACTTTTGACTTAAATCTCCTAAGTCAGAGTGAAATTAGACATAAGGTACATGGTGCATGGTACAAAGTACTTCCCACATGTGTTTAGAAGATCACAAACACAAGGGGACCACTTTCCAAGGTACCCAAATCTCAACACTCCCTCTTACCGAGGAAAGTGCCCTTCACCACCTTTATCATCCCTATAGTGGACATGGTTTCCTACTGGAAAATACTCGGTGAGTATGGTTGTACCTGATCAATGAAATTATTCTCTGACATAGATCTACTCAATCTGCGTGATCTATATATGGAAGTGTCTCTCCTCCTATCCAATATCACCTAGATCTTGGTATCAAACCAAAGATTTCAACCTTGGTCTCCCACCAAGGATTTCTACCTCCAGGCATCTCGCCAACGGTCACTACTCTTGGAATCTCACCAAGAGTCACTCTCTTAGCATCTCACCAAGATTCTCCCCCTTTTGGTATCTCACTAAGAGTACTTGGATCTTGACATCTCACCAAGATCCTCAACTTGGCCTCTTGCCAAGTAGCTTCCACCTGAAGTGGAACCAAAATTTGATCTGCCCGTCTCCGTAGCCAAGTGAGGCTCAAGCCTCTGCAGTGCCATGCCGCTCCTCCTAATCAATATCTAATGTTATGAATCCCCTGCACCAACCCTCTGTCTTGACATCTATGAAACTAAAGTTGTCCCGGGTGGACCAGTCACCCCTGATGATGGTGTCCAAGAAAATTGAGTCTGAGCTCCCTCTGAATCATTACTATGAGTCAGTAGGTCCTCCTCAACTCTGTCTCCCCACTTGATGTTGGATGGTGTAACAAAAGACAAAGTAGTAGCGAATGCACACTCTCTCGCAAAATTTTCATCAAACTCAAACTCCTTGTTGTCGTTGTTGAAACATCTTGCAACTTCTTCTTCTTCTTGGGACATTGTCCTGCATAGTGACCCATCTCCCTACAAGCAAAGCATATCACTGTGCTCATGTCTCTCTTATGCCCACCACTTCTCTCTTCCTATGGTGGGGCCCCAAACTTGGGACCCTGTCAACCTCCCCTGCCAGTCTTCTTCTTTCCCTTTTTCCAAAGAGCAAGGTCTTCATCACCCTGCAATGTATGGTGTTGTCTAGAAGCCTATGATATAAGTCTAGTCTCCTCCTGAACGAAATAATCCCATAATCTATTCCAAGTGGGCGTGATCTCCTTGGCAACAATGCCATGAAAAAATGGGCCCCATGGTTTGGTAAATTTGTTTAAGGTTGTCCTCACCATAGAATCTAGGTCCACTACCTCTCCAATGGCTCCAAGATTGTCTCTGATCTGGGTGCATTGACCAAGGAAAGAAGTAACTGACTCATCCTAGAGCATACAAATGCCCTTGAGTCGATCATACAGAACCATCTTATGGTTCCTGTTAGAGCTTTGGTAAAGATTGCAATGATATGCCCACATCTCAAATGCATAGGCTTTCCCAGTAAAGTGGGGAATGATGTGGTCCCTCACTGCATCACACATCATCCTCTTTTCCTTGTTGTTCCTCTTCTTGAATTCTGCTAACAAGACGTGAGCAGTAGCAGGATGAATAGGAACATCTGCCTCAACTATATCCCATAGTTCGAGGTCCTATAAGACAAAGACGATCTTGGCCTTCCAAGGAAACCAATTGCTAGCTCCAACTAGCCTATCCTCCACACACATTTGAGATGCTGACATCACTGCCCTCTGCACTCAAAATGATGCTGCAACTGTAAAGGAACGTTGCCTCACTCTTGTCAACACATGTGTGAAAAGAGACAAACGAACACCTACCTCACTTCTAGCAATATAGGTGTGAAAAAAGGTCGTGAAAAATCAACCTCACTCCTACCACATAGGTGTGAAAAGATACTGAAGAAATTTCTCCCCCCAACTAGCCCTGCTACATGTCCTCATGTAGCCAATTTCTATTTGAGATCATGATTATCCCAAGAGTAGGTTTCATGTAGTGTGCTAAGTTGGTAGGTCTTGTGCGTATCTTCCCAAAAATCCCTGGAATCTACTGACACCATAGCTTCCACACCCCAATTTTTCTCTATCACTGCCAATTTGTACATGAGACGATACTTATCTATAGGTAACCAGATTAAAGGAAAATAAAACTTTAGGCCAATCCATTGAGGGCCTCTTTTTTCAATACACTGAATGTGCCTATTCAATATCTCCATGGCTCTTTTGAAGTTGTGAAACCCAAAGGGTTCCCTGGTTTTGATTTCCACTGTAGATGACTCGCATCTACTTTTGCATCCCTCCAAGGCCTCAGATGTTTCATTTTTGATACAAATGACACACTAGTTAATTACCTATTGTTGAAGGCTTGCAACCAGCCTTGAAAGGTCAGGAGATATGGAAATGAGGTTTTGAGCCATGATGGCATCATCTGCATGGGCATGTTCTTCCCTAACTCTTAGCTCACATGTGGCCTGGTTCCTTTCTACATTTTCTTGGGCCAATTTCCACTTAACCTGATGTAGTAGGTAGGACACAATGGATCACAACTGGAGGTCTCCTATATAGGGTGTAAGGTTAAACTCTCTTTCATATGGCAGGATAAAATCATGAAAAAAATTTTCACATAAAGAGTATTGTGTGATCTCATCAACTTCATAGAAGGCCCTCCAGAAAGATTTGGCATGTGTGAATAGGTAGGGTGTATCCTCAATTATGGATGTGAGCTGAAAAAGGATGAACTGCTCTTGAAGAAACAAAACATACACAAGAGAAGGCATTCTGCAGTTAAACAAATCTTGAATAAATGTGCCTATCTTATGTTTTTCTTCCTTTTTCTTCTTAACCTGATCCTGTGCATCTTTGAGCTTCTCCCAATCTTCTCCCCATTGCTCCTTTTATATATTGTAAATGGTTAGCTCATCTACTCTCTTCATTTCCATGTTTCAAACAATTTGTCGATGCTCCTTGAGGGGGACCATGTATTAGATTTTTAGTGAGCTATGGCTCATGTATTCCTTTTAAATTTTATGTTAACAATTACTTGAACCATAACTACTGCAACAAACCAAGATCACAAGAAGAATATCCATGCACAAGTACACACAAAGTATCCTGGGAAACCCTTCTCAACAAGGGAAGAAAACCCAACCAATCCTTTGCTATATTCCTCAAGAGAAATACCTCCCACACCATCACCAAAACTAGCACACAAGAGGGTGATGCAATTCTCATAATTTCAGACCACAACTTATGAAACCATGAGATGACACAATGATAAGTGTGTTTCTTGATTGAGGATTCACCTTTATTTATATTAGACTTGTCACATCAAATGAAGTGTCTTTTTTCACAATAGGGCCGACCTCAATAACTCAAAATTTAATTAGTAATTACCATATTGATTATTATCTTTTACATTTATTTTTAATCACATTAAGGTGGGACCGACCTCTACCCTTTACATTACAATTAGGGTTACAGGTAGGTCTGACTCTTGAACAATATAACAAGGGATATTATACACCCACTAGTGCTCATCCACTAGGGTCACATCCATAGGTATGTCCAAATCTCTGGCTCACTGCATAACACAAAAGAACTAGATCTTCACATGTTCACCTATGCTCGTCCACAGGCACGTCCACTCTACATATCTTCTTTCCCACTGACTCACACAAGAGAATCATCTGGAGTTTCTCGTCAACTCTGCTGCTAAGAGGAGGATAATACATCATCTTCATTTCTATTCACATGACGATGCACCCAACACTTTGGGATTTCACACGTTCACCTTTTGCTCAGCCACATGCATGCCTAACTCAACAGATCGCCTTTCCCACTGGATAATCATTTGGAGTTCTTCTCAACTCTCTGAATGGAGGAGGTCATATCTAAGTTCCCGCTTTGTCTTAGGTAGGAACCACGTGCCCATTCTTAGGGGATTTCTCTCAGGTTTTTAAGCTGAGAGAAAGAATCACATCGCTACAATGATCCACATCTCACAGGTTTGTAAGCGGGAGAATGTCTCACATAGATGCAATCATTAAAACTCTCTCTCAGCTAGGGAGGCATTCTTCATCATGCCAAGTTTCACACGGATGTACTTTTGAACTTTGTCTTGGCTAGAGTCATCAACACTCCCTCTCAACTATGGAGGCATTCTTCACCAAGTTAGTTTGGTGAAGATGTCTGCAATCTGCTCATGTGTAGGAAGGTACTGCATGTGTACGATTTTCCTCTGCATCATATTTTTGATACAAGGATATTTCATCTCATCATGTTTTGATCTATCAGGAAACACTGGGTTATCGATGATATTTACACACGGCTCTTGGTTATCATCATAGAATCCATCTCATGGTCAAGTAAATCTGTCAGAAGCTTGTGACGCCATACTGCTTCGCACACTCAATGGTACATACTTTGCTTCTGTGGTATTCACGACCACAGATATTTCGTTTCTTCTTCATCAGGAAACCATGACAATTTTCATGGTAGAACATCGATCGAATGTGCTCTTCCGGTCCATTGTACTTTCTGCTCAATCTGAATTGGCATATCCTGCAAACTCAAGTTCACACTAGAGGCATATCTCAGGTTAAATTCAATTGTGCCTCGTATATATCTCAATACATATTTTGATGTTGTCTAGTGAGTTTGTCTCGATTGACTCATGAAATGACTAAGCACATTCACTGCATGGCAAGAATCAAGTCCGGTGTTAACCAGATACATCAGTGATCCAATAAGTCGTGGGTCAGTGTCGTCTGAATCATCATCAACCTTTTTCTTTAAATCCATCATGGTGGATTTTGCATTCTGTTATATTGAGCTTCTTTAATATTCCCACTGTATATTTTCCTTGACTCAGGAAAATCTCTTCAGTCCTTTGTCATACTTCTTGTCCCAAGAAGTAGTGCATCATACTCATATCCTTCATATCGAAATCATAAGTCAAAGCTTACTTGTATCCAACAACAAGGCTTTTGGATCAAGTGTCACATCATAGACAACTCCCTCTGTTTGTGAGAATCCTCTAAATACAAGTCTCGTTTTTTATTTCTTTGATACTTCCACTAGCTGCATGTCTTTCTGCCTCTTTCATAGTTTGTTAAGCCCAGACAGTCCTTTTCTGGCCTATTGTAAAGTCCCTGGGAATATCAACTAGATCAAATGTATCAATGGCAGTCTCCCTTTGAACAAATGAGGGGGAGAAGGTATTTGTCTTTTCCTTTTTCTCAATTAGTTTTGACTCCTGCTGAGTCAAATGACTTCCTCTGAAGTCTTGAAGGAAAAATAGCTTCCTTTGTTGTTAACCTACCTAGAACAAGGAAACAAACGAAAGGAAAGAAGACAAGAATATCTCCTAGAGGAGATTCATGAGTACATCTCTAAAATCAAAACAATTTAAGAATTGTTGTCACAACTATAACACCTACTTGTTGTTAATGTTTATGCCATTATTATAGTTCTTTGCATTTCATTAGATAAGAGCATAATAAGAACAAGATCACTGAGAAATACACATCCACAAGAGACACATCATTTATCTTGGGAA
>JZKD02S0031601.1:193422-207427 GCA_000966675.3 Picea glauca
CTCTAAGTGCCAAAATGATCCTTGGGGGAGGGCGCAACTTTCTAGAAGGTTAGGGAGCTGAAAATACTCACTTTTGCAAAACCCTAATTTTTGGGTACGGTAACAGTGACGTTTTTTCTCTTGCAAATTGTGCTTCCTTCAGGTTGGCTCTGATCCCATGTTAATGTTTATGCCATTATTATAGTTCTTTGCATTTCATTAGATAAGAGCATAATAAGAACACGATCACTGAGAAATACACATCCACACGAGACACAACATTTATCCTGGGAAACCCTCTAGGGGAAGAAAACCTAGCAAAAACTTCCTTATCATAAATAGCTTATACAATGTTCAAGAGATAACTCAAACCAATACAGAAAGTCCTCCCCAAGTGATGCGCCACCCTTCTTCTCCTCTCTCCAACTTCCAATTGCAGCTTGCCTCATAAGATAATGAGCAAGTGAGTTGTGTGTTTGAAGTGAGGCGCTAGCCTCTTATTTATATCAGATTGGCACGTGTGAAAGGTCACAACTGGCAGGGCCGACCTCTCACTCTGGGTGGGTAAGCCCACCTTTAATTAATTTTGGGTCTTCCATTATAACTGTTGGGGCCGACTTCTTATTCTGTCCTTTCTAATTGTCCGATGACCAATCCACAAAAGGGGATTTGGTGCTTATACATTACCGACATGATTAATCCTCAATGGGGATTAATCCAATAACAATAATAATAATAATGACATGATTAATCCGCAATGGGGATTTAATCCAATAACAAAATAATAATAAGAATGCTCTTCGCAGTTACATTATTTCAACACTTGTAATGTAGTATGATAATTAAAGCTATCAAACTTGGAGTCTTCACTTTCAGTGTGTTGTTCTTCTGAATGCACTGAGACTTCTCTAGATCCATGATTTCACCAAGGGTTCCTTCCTCCTGCAAATACCTTTATGACAATGATGCAAATAATATATATATACAAGTGCATACCTGAGTGTGTACATTTAATGGAGGTTCTGCTTGTTTGTCTTGTAGCCACCTATACCATGCAATTTTATGATGAAGTTTGCATCAACCTTTACTGCTGCATTTTATATGAGAGTATCACATATTAGTAATTCTGACCTTCTGTTGGTGGTCTAACTTGATATGACTATTCTGGCTCATCAAGGTCATGTCCATTGTTGATTTTCAACAAAATTTCAAGCACATTGTTGTAGTTATCCTTGTAGCTCCTACTGCTACTTAACACTGTTACAACTTGACTTCAGATTTGTATTATAAGGTTTTCAATATGAATTCATAGATGACCCAAGTAGAAATGATGAGATTACTTTGTTTCCTTTAAACTATAAAGGGTTGGTCAATATTGGTTGTAATTTTGATCATTATGCTTGTCAACAGGTCAACCATTTTTGTACTTGACTTGTAAGTACCAACCATTATAAGTTTCCAGCTTTCTTTCCATGCTTCATAATCCAAGCAAGACAATCTGCTTTAAAGTGTCAAACGCTGAACCTACACCTTCAATTCCTTTGATCAACTCTATGTCACAGATGTTTCTGGCATGCTCGAACCTTGCCACAGTTCTTATTCCACAATTTATTGTAGTGATGTGTTACATAAAAGTTGCCTTCAACTATAGTATTGTTTTCAGACCTGTTTTAATATCTCAGTCAACATTATAGCATATGGATGTAGACTGCTTAATGTAGCAGGGTGAATGGTATTCCTGCTGTCCAAAAGGATCAACCTCAAAATAGGCCTAAAACTTGGCTTTCTTTCCTCAGAAGAACACCATCGTGACTGCTTCAAAACTGATATATTTTTCACTTTTTGTTAGCCTCCGAAATATCATTTAGAGTTTAACAGTCAGAAATATCACTCAACCTTCTTTCCGGTGTGCGAGCTTGTTCTCAAGATTGTGGTTATTTTGTTTGGGCAGTCGGCCTTCCTCACGGATCTGTTGTTAGGGTATTTCCGTGGCAGTTTTAGAGAGACCCCAAAACATGCCTGGTTCCTGGGACTTGCAAAGAATGTCATTTCATAATATATGAGGCACGGGTTTCAGGGTTGAATACGCTGAGCACAAAGCGGTAGAGATTGCTTCCTTCTAGCTTTATTGTGCAATAATATAACTCAGAATATAACTCATAAATATTTCAGAAATATAACTCAGAAATTTGGGCAACAATATAACTCAAAATTTTAATTGATTATGCTGTTGATATAAGCCTGCCCTCTTAGCTGTTTAAGGAAAATACTCAGGAATGCTAGTTGTTGCAAGTCGACCACTTTAATTTGACAACAGGTTTCCTCCTTAGGCTCTGAGCTCCTCTTCTTCACCACAGACCTTTACCATAGGGCCTTAGAAGGGGTTCGACCCTTCTTTTCTAGGTTACGACAGTCTTGATCTAACTGCAGAAGGGGTCCATACCTGGTGTTTATCCGTGGCAGCTATGTAGTAGCCTTAGAGCATGCCGGGTTCTTTTAGTGGTTGCATTTTAGGTTTAGCTAAGATCCTTATGCCCATGGTTTCCTTCTTCCTAGGATCTGACTTCTTCTAGTAGGTTTCAGTCCTCTTTCTCCATACTTTTCGGTTTGTTTCAAGGGTTAGATCCAACCCTCTCTCATCTTCATCTTACCTCATAATTGGTATACTTTACCTTCAATTTTGTGTGCAATGGTCTTCTTCAAGCCTGCTATGATACCATGTTAGATTTTCAGTGAGCTATGGCTCATGTATTCCTTTTAAATTTTCTATTAACAATTACTTGAACCATAACTACTGCAGCAAACCAAGATCACAAGAAGAATATCCATGCACAAGTACACAAGAAGTATCCTGGGAAACCCTTCTCAACAAGGGAAGAAAACCCAGCCAATCCTTTGCTATATTCCTCAAGAGAAAGACCTCCCACACCATCACCAAAACTAGCACACAAGAGGGTGTTGCAATTCTCATAATTTCAGACCACAACTTATGAAATCATGAGATGACACAATAATAAGTGTGTTTCCTCAATGGGGATTCACCTTTATTTATATTAGACTTGTCACATCAAATGATGTGTCTTTTGGCACAATAGGACCGACCTCAATAACTCAAAATATAATTAGTAATTACCATATTAATTATTATCCTTTATATTAATTATATTTTACATTTATTATTAATCACATTAAGGTGGCGCCGACCTGTACCCTTTACATTACAATTAGGGTTATAGGTAGGTTTGACTCTTGAACAATATATCAAGGGATCTTATGCACCCATTAGTGCTCATCCACTAGGGGCACATCCATAGGGATGTCCATATCTCTGGCTCACTGCATTACACAGAAGAACCAGATCTTCACACGTTCACCTGTGCTTGTCCACAGGCACGCCCACTCTACAGATCTTCTTTCCCACTGCATCACACAGGAGAATCATCTAGAGTTTCTCGTCAACTCTGCTGCTCATAGGAGGTTAATACATCATCTTCATTTCTGTTAACATGACGATGCACCCAACACTTTGGGATTTCACATGTTCACCTTGTGCTCAACCACAAGCACGTCTAACTCAACATATCACCTTTCCCACTCGATAATCATCTAGAGTTCTTTTCAACTCTCTAAATGGAGGAGGTCATCTCTACGTTCCAGTTCTATCTCAGGTAGGAACCACATACCCTTCTTAGGGGCTTTCTCTCAGGTTTGTAAGCTGAGAGAAAGACTCACATAGCTGCAATGATCCACGTCTCACAGGTTTGTAAGCTGGAGAATGTCTCACATAGATGCAATCATCAACACCATGCCCTCCTAGTAGGACATTGCGAATGACTTCCACTTATCAAGCTCTTCCTGTAAAAAGGAGGGAAATTCAGAGGTAGAAACTCCAACTTCCCTGGTTTCCACTTCTGTCTTTGTAGATGCCATTTTGAGCTTTATGTCTCGTGGTGAATATCCTATAGGTCTAAAAATATCTTCCCAAACTGAATATGTCTCCTCTTTTGGTTTCTTAGTAGCCCCTTTTTCTGGAGAGGTCACTTTATCAAAGGTGTTGGTCGCATTAGCAGGGGTGTTTAATCCTGCAGCCTTGGACAATTCCCTAATGTGTCTCTTTAGTTCCTTAATTTTTTGCCTCAATTTCATTTTTTTTCTTTTTCAATTTCATAACTTGTTTAATCGGAGAGGAAAGTTTCTTCTTACCTTTCATGTCAGTCCTCATGCTAGGTTCCCCTTCTTCCACCTTTACTTTGACTGGTTCCTGTGCAACAACCTCAATATTGACTAGTTCTTCGAAGGCCAATTCTTGTGAAACAACCTCTCCATCAATCATTTCATACATGCTTGGTTCTTATGTAATAGGCTCAGTATTAACTGATTCTTTGGTGGTTGGTTCTTGTGTAACAACCTCCTCAACAATCATTCCATCCATGCTTGGTTCTTGTGTAACATGCTTAGTATTAACTGGTTCGTTGGTGGTTTGTTCTTGTGTAACAACCTCCTCACCAATCATTCCATCCATGCCTGGTTCTTGTGTAACATGATCAATGTTAATTGTTTCTTTGGTGGTTGGTTCTTTTGTAACAACCTCCTCATCAATAATTCCATCCATGCTTGGTTCTTGTGTAACAGGCACGCTGTCTTCTGTAATTTTCCCTAGTGTTGTGGTTATTTCTTCTAATCTAGGTACAACCTCAACATTATTTGTTAATTCCGTGACTCGTTCTTGTGTGACAGTTGTATGACTAGCTATAATTGGTTTAGAATTAGTCGTAAGAGGGTTTCCTTCCTCGAGATTATTTTTAACAAATTTTGTATCACTGATTTCCCCCAAAGTTGGTTCTTGTGGAGAATATAAGGAGGTGATGATAGGTGGTTCTACTCTCACTAGTTCAGGTCCCATTGATCTCATTCTCTTCCTAGGAAGGAATGCCACAAACTCTGCAACAACCAATCTTTTTTTACCTTTTGGTGTAGTCGGTGTTGCAGGGTGCTCTTCTTCAACTACACATGGTTGCCAATTTTCCTTTGGAGGAACATTTTTGACAATTTCTACATCGTTGTTCATTGGTGTCTGCATGGAATGTTCGGAACCCTACCCATCTTCGAATTTCTCAGGATCATCATCCTGGTCATTTTCCCCTAAGGCTTTTGCTACTTCTGACATCTCCCTTGTTTCCATCTCACCTTGTTGTCCACCCCATTCCACTTCTTCATGTTGTTCCTCCACAGATTCTTCTGGTAGATCCAAGCGGTGCCTCCATATCATTTTGTTTCTTCTAATATAGGTGGATATTGGTGGCCACCCACCTATTCCAGTTGGCTCAAAACGTTTTTTTGGCAATTTATTATTTTTAGTAGTTTTTCGGGTACCAAAATTTCAGGGCCATTTTAAGGGCCTAAACGACAAATTTTCACGATCATGCATCTCAATGATAGCCCGAGGCTTTGATTGAGCCTATGAAATAAATCTCCTTGTCAATACCTTTCAAACGAGCTATCGTGCGCCCAAAACGAAGATCGTATTCCAGAGTTACGCCCCTGGAAAGTTGATACACCAAACTACCCAAAACGGGGTCCACAAAACTATTGGATTTTCATCTTTCGGGGTTAGGGCTTTGGATTTTATTTTTGTTAAAAAGGCCTCTAAATCCTCATTGTAAAGAACACCATATTATTGCGAATGAGCGTAGTTGTTACATCTCTTCTCAAACATAAGCTGCCACCATTCTAGCGAGTCTTTCACTTTGTATTTCTACAGTTTTGTACATTTCAATCATTAATAGAAATTGTGTATTACTATATCTCTTTGTTTATGGTTATATCTATGATATATCTATGTTATATTATTGGATATCTGATATATCTCTGTACATTTCTTTATTATATCTCTGCTCTCATTTTGTGTCGAAAATAATTCGGATCAGTGGTATTAGAGCAGGGTGCTCTTGATCATTTTTCAGTGCATGTCCTTAACGAGGTACGAGTATAGAAAGTTGGATCTTGTTCTTGTATCTCTTGAGGACAATCACTCTCTCACACCCAAGAAACCCTCCATGGTGGAAGAAAAGAGATACGACAGAGAAAAATATTTTATTAATTTGTTGCTTGAGCAAGCTCTCATGCGATAGAGGGACGAAATGATGGATAATTTTCCCACATCCTTCAACGCCTACGATAACGACAAGCACATCTTCATTAGGAAGACACTTTGGAGGAACCTCTCATTTCAAGGTACAAATTACTTTTGACATTCCCATATTTGAAGGTCAGATAGATGTGGATACCTTAGAAAAATGGTTAAATATGCTAGAAGGTTATTTCTCTATTCACAAATTTTCCGGCAGGGAAAATATCACCTTCACACTCCTTAAGGATATCCCCCATGTAAAACATTGGTGGGAAACTTACTGGTAGAAAAGTTCTGCATAGGAGTTTGGAATATATGGGGTCGATCCCACTTGGGGATTTTTTGTGGATGTGGTCAAGGAACAATATTACCCTGTTGGTAACTATGACAACCAACACATGAGATGGATCACACTACGACAAGAGAGGGGCCAAAGAGTGTCAGAGTTTATAAATACTTTCCATACCTTGTGCACCAATATGGGTATAAAAGACTTCGAGCGACATCTAGTTCTGAAATACCGCGGGGCTCTGCATAGGTACATCCAAACCGAAATGGATTTTCTAGACATCTCATCACTAGGAGTTGCCTATTGATATGTTGTCAAAATCAATAATAAATTTAGGCACTAGAAAAAATGGGAGTTTGGGTCTGCAAATCCACAAAAACCAAAGTATGGTAAAGACGACCCTAACAACCAGCCTCTAGAAAACTAGTCTAAGCCAAATGAAAATAAGGGTAACAAAAATATGAAGGACATTGGAAAGTGGTGCAATTTCCACAAAATCCCTTGACACAACACTGATGAATGTCGCTAAAAAAAATCATTGGTGGCCGAGATCAAATAAAATGAGTCGAACCCTTATTCATAAAATAATGGGAGAAGACAGATCAACGATGCATACCCCACTACTATTGTCGCGACCACAAAAATTCAACCAGAAGAACCAACAAATCTTGAAGAGGGGGAGCACCTTTTTCATTCACATATGTGGGTGAAGGGGACTCCTCTTAATTTTATTGTTGATAGCGGAAGCCAAAAGAACCTCATCTCAACAAAGGTCGTCAAACAATTGGTATTGTCGACAACACCACACCTACATCCATACAACATCAGATGGCTTCACCAGGGACACGATATCCGTGTCAGGAAACAATGTCGCTTGTCATATGACATCAATCCCTTCAAGGATGAGGTATTATGTGATGTTTCCCCGATGGATGTCTGCGATGTTCTTTTGGGCCAACCATATATGTGGAAGTGCCATGTTATTTATGAGTTTCGACCCCGTAGTGTCATTGTTACTCTGGGGGGTCATCTCTACATGATACTAGAGGTAGTTCCAACTATTGTCCCACCTAAACAACGTCGCAAAGTAATATCTCATACTACAACATCCAAACTTTTCACAATATGTTCAAAAGGTGAACAGAAGGACACTGCAACCACTGCAACCTCAGTCCAAGCACCTTATGTCGAGCAGAAGTAGGTCGAAAAGATTGAAGCAAAGCATAAATATTCCTTCTACACACAGTCATATCATGTAGCCAGACTATTTAAAAATGTCCAACCCTTCCAACATCATGTTCTCGACAACCTTCCACAATCTAAGCAATGCAACTTCTCTAGCAAGGAAAGCAACTCACCAAGGTCCAGATTCATCAAATGCTTCCCCCTTTCCCCTGGGAACTCAATGCAGCTGAGATCATTACTTCCTAATGAGGGAGGATTGATCCAGATGGATTTTGGTGTTGACCCGCGTATTCTAGTTGGCTCAAAACAAATTTTTAGCAATTTACTATTTTTAGTAGTTTTTTGGGTCCCAAACTTTTGGGGCCATTTTGAGGGCCTAAAAGACCTTTTTTCATGATCAGGCACCTCAATGATCGTCAATGGCTCTTATTGATCGTATGAAATGAATCTCATCATCAATAACTTTGTAACGAGTTATTGTGTTCCCTAAACAGAGATCATATGCCAAAGTTACACCCCTAGGAAGTTGATACACCAAACTACCCAAAACACAGTCCACAAAATTGTTGGATTTTCATCTTCCGGGGTTAGGGTTTTGGATTTTATTTATGTTATAAAGGCCTCTAGAGCCTCATTGTAAATATCACCATCTTATTTCGAATGATCGTATCCATCACATCTCTTCTTAGAGATAAGATGCCACTATTCTAGCGAGTCTTTTGTTGAAAAGTCAACAAGAAATGTGTGTCTAATTTATTTTCCCCGTAAATAAATTGGACAATAAATATTAATCTATTATCTTAGTTATAAGTGTACTTATGTGAGTTTTAAAGTAGTTTAACTCAGTTAATTGAGTTAAGCTCAATTGTACTAGTTGTAACTAAACTTGAACTAGTGAGAGTTCAGTGAATTAATTATTAATTAATTCACAATCAGTGATCTCACATGCAACTGAAGATTTACCACTGTTAACTACATGCATGTCAGATCTAGTGGAGACCCAATTGAGATAACAGGTGAAAGGGACAATTTGGATATCAGTTGTGATTTGAGTGAAGTGCACTCATGCAATCACACACACAATGGATATGCCCATGAGCATGTGTAGTCTAGGTAAAGGATTCAATCATCCATTGTAGGGATTGAGCAAAGGAGGCAGGTTGTCTGGACACAAAGAATTAGCACATGTATTTGTCGATTTTTGTATGATAGTGTGAGAGGATTGTATTGTACTGAGAGCTCTTGGATTAGAGTTTTGTATGAGATTGTTTCATGATCCATGATATACATAATATATGATAGTGGAGTTTTTAGCTTTATGTTTTCCCAACAAAACACCTGTGTTATGTTTGATTGATTCTTTTTCTTGATATTGCATTGTCGATCGTGGTTTAAATTCCGCAAGAATATTGGTAGAAGTGATTTTGTATTTAATAAGCGACAAATAATCATTATATCAGGAGAATCTGGGCAATACTTAATTGGTATTGAAATTTCTACATGGTATCAGAGCCACGAAAGTGGGGTGCATAAATTTCAAGATTTTCGCAGGTCCCTCCTCTAGCAAGATGCGGCAGCGTACAACTGACTGGTCCACACATAAAAGTTACTGGACATTTCCGTGGTCCACTGTGCATTACAGTGCGAAAATCCCTGGACATTTCTGTGCCCTAGACACTCGTAGGGTGCGTACTTTCCGCAGGCCACTGTGCATCACAGTGCGGAAATCACTAGAGATTTCCGCAAGCCACTGTGCATTACAGTGCAGAAATCCCACAGTCAAATAACTCAGGAGGTGTGAAAATGCTTGTAAGGTCCACAGGCTGTGTTAGAAGCGGTCATGGGGGTTCAACGTGAGACTGGAATGAGCAAGAGGGATTGCAGAAGCTGAGTTTGTGATTGGATAGAATTCGAATTTGCAGAAAGACATTTCTTGGTTCTATAGTTGATTCAAGATCGAAATGACTTTCAATAGCTTGAGGTTGGAGTATGCACTCGAGGTCAGCTCGATCTACATTGCTTGGAAGGACAGGATGGAGGCAGTACTCGAAGACAATGGCTTGAAGGATTTCATTGATAGAGATGTTCCTAAGCCAGTTGCTACAAACACTGCAAATCTTGATGCATGGCAAAAGAAAGTGGCAAAGGCGAGGAGAAATCTGTTGGAGGGAGTAAGAGACCACATTGTCTCAAGTCTCCATGGGAAAACCACACCACATGCAATGTGGAAGGTTTTGATGGATCCGTTCCAAAACAACAGTGACCATAGGAAATTGGTGCTCAAAGATAAACTCAGGAAGATCAAGATGGAAAAGGGTGACTCCATTCCAAAATATCTCACGAAGTTTGTCCAATGTCGGGATAAGTTGGGGAGTGTGGGAATAATAGTTGCTGATGATGATTTGGTGAGCTTGGCGCTCCTAGGACTTCCCAAGAGTTGGCACAGTTATCAAGACTCTGTTAATGGAAGGGAAAAATTGCCAGATTGGGAACGACTATGGTTGGATCTAGTGCAGGAGGAGTTCAGGCGGAACACCAGAGATGGATCCTCATCAAAGTGTGATGATGAAGAGGATTGTGCTTTAGCTGCTAAGGCAAGGAGAGGAAAGGGGAAGAAATTCCGTTCAAAATCCAAGCCTAAAGTCAAGAAGCTGGATTTATCCAAAGTGAAGTGTTTTCACTTTCACGAACATGGGCATCTCGCTACTAACTGTCCGCAGAAGAGGAAGAATAAGAAGGTTGTTGGGGATGCAACTGGTGAGGCCATTGCCTTGCAATTTGAACTTGACTTCTCTTTGATCGCATGCATGGCATCAAGTGCATCGGGATCGGTGTGGTATTTGGATAGTGGCGCTTCCTTCCACATGACGATAGATAGAGAGTCTTTCAGTGAATTGGAGGAGAAAGATCTTAGAATGCATATTGAGATGGGAGATGATGGACGATAAAGTGCGGCTGGAATTGGTACCATTACCTTTCAGAGGGAATCAGGTAAACCATTTCAATTGAAAAATGTTATGCATGTTCTAGGTCTGAAGAAAAACCTGGTCTCAGTTGCAATGTTGGAGGACATAGGCTATGATGTTGTTTTCAGTGATGGAAAAGCTTTCCTACGACATAAAGAAACGGGTCAAGTCAAGAAGATAGTGATTCGAGTTAAGAATCTCTACATGCTGGAGGTAGATGGCTACGCTACCATGATGGGCAAGGCAAAAAAAGTGGTGAGCCGGGATGAGGGCGAATTATGGCACAGGCGATTGGGCCATCTTCATCATGGAGCCTTGAAGATCATGCAACAAATATCTACTAGACTTCCAATGGGAACACTTGCTCAGTTAGATCAGTGCAAGGGTTGCACCATGGGGAAGTATGTAAAGTCCACTTTTCATGAAAAGGAGAACCGTGCTTCGGTGATCCTGGAGAGAATTCACACAGATGTGTGTGGACCATTCTCGGTTGCTTCAACAAAAAAATGTAGGTGTTAGCTCCCAAAATGAACCCGTCCCTTTGGTCACATTTTGTGGTGGATAGCATGGCTATTGGTAGTTTTCTCAAATTAGTTTTGAGTTTTTCTAGCTGCAAAACTTAGGTTTTGATTTTTTTCTTAGAAATAAGACGACCCATAAAGGTCTTCTCTTTAAAATTTTCATAAAATGCTTTCAACAACTAACGTGTGTTTAAAACATGAGTGTTAGTTGGTGAAAGTGGCGACTTTCAACAACTAAGGAGCATCTCTCATAGGCCCGTGCGCTGATGAAAGTGTTACTTTTCAAACATCCAAAGAAACATTGTCGCGGGTCGTGCACTGGTGAAAGTGATGACTTTCAACAGCTAAGGGGCATTTTCCACAGGGTTGTGCGCTGGTGAAAGCGGTAAGTTTCAACAACTAAGGAGCGTTTTCCACATGATTGTGCGCTGGTGAAAGCGGTAAGTTTCAACAGCTAAGGGACATTTTCCACGGGCCGTTGGCTGGAGAAAGAGGGAATCACGTGCGTTTATCCACGTTTCAAAAATTAAATGATGATGCGATCAACTCACATCATGCAATCAAGAAAGACGCGCTGGTGAAAGTGGATAATCATGAAAACTCGAGTTCCACGTCCAAGTCGGATTACAAATCGGATCCGGTTCAGAAACTCATGCTCCATAATCATGGCGTCGGGGATGACAAGTTCAAATCCATTATCGCAGGTACATAAGCTGTACTGTCGGGCTGACAACATCAAATCAGATCATTGTTTCCCTATCAAGCATCGCTCACGAATGTTTGTTAAGTTTCTAATGTTAAAAAACAGAGCCGACTCCCGAGTGCTTTCAACAGCGCAAGAACTTGGCCCGAATATCAGTTTCCTGTGTTGTGTATGCAAAGTCATTTGGGATTTTGGGTGACAGAATGGCGAGGAGACGCAGTGGGTCTTTATTGAGAAAAGAGTTAGACAACCTATCTTTCCTACAGACACATCCAGAAGTCCAGAAACACTTCTCAAACGCAGGTTGTATTGAATTCGTTGAGAGGTTCCAGAATGGCTGCCACCAGTCGACAGCAGAAGCTTTTGCCAAAACTTTCGACGGGAATAAGGCTCATGTTGGGTCCTTGGAGATCTTAGTAGATGAAGCTGCCATCGTTGCAGCGACCAGCCTACCAAGGTCAGGCCAGAGTTGGTTCAAAACCACTGCCACCAAAAACTTAAACTTCAGAGTTTATTTGAAGGAGGAGTTCAAGCATAATGCATGGAAGAAGAGCATACCAATTTCACATTTAGAGGATGAATGGCAGGATCTATTTAAGGGCATCCAACTCTACATAACATCGGAGGGCAGGTACGACAAACTCATGATGTATCATTTTAAGCTCCTAGACCATTTCACAGGTAAATCTCTCCTCAATTTACCTTTTTTCTTACATAAGAGTTTAACTAAGGTCTGCAAGAAAATCAAGGCTCAACCGATAAGCATGAAGAATACTCTGTGTCACTTTGGCCTCATTAAATTGATCATTCTGGAGGAATTAAGACAGCAAGGAAAAAGCTGGTAGCATTTTTTATTTTGGGAGGGCTTTGAAACACAGACTCAACCCGTAAATGAACAGGGGAAAAGTTCAAAGAAACAGTTGACTCCTAAAAGCAGTTCGAGGAAGAGGAGGAATCTGCCAGGACCTCCAGAAGATAGAATCTCTGGAGTGAAATCCCACAGGTCAAAGAAAAGCTTAAACTTTGAAACCACTACAAAACAACCCACATAACAACCTATAGAGAAGAGAACAAACATATTAAACCTGCCCTACACAGACTCATAACCAGAGCAACAAGATGAGAGCCTTGTCACCAAGAGTCCTGAGCAGTCAACTGAGTTTGCACAGAATTATGAGACCTTCACTCATACAAACGAAGGAAAAACATCAAAGAGCTCTAAGTCAAAGAAAACTCAGAAAATCAAGCCTCTGAAAGAGGTAATCTCTCAGCAAGAGGTTTTGGAATGGGTAATCAAAGAAAGGTACAAGCAGTTGTCTGATAACTTCGCAAAAACCAATGCTGCGTTTGAGAGACTGGATCGGGAAAGTGTTAAAGAGAAGAAAATAAAGAAGAAGATCACCAAAGATTACAATAGTCTATGGTGGCTTGCCAAGCGCCTTAAAAGGAAGATAAGAAGATTGAAGCAAAAACAAAAGAAAAATTCCCACCCAGATTTGAAGGTACTTGCTCAAGTTGTTGTTAACATGCAAGGGGAGAAATAAAAAACACATTGAATTTTTGTTGAAATCGCATTTTGGAGGTGAAAGTCCATTTTTGGCTCAAACATAACTTTCACCAGCGCAAAGCGAAATTTTATGACCCGTTAGCTGGTGAAAGGCAGCGCTTTCACCAGCTAACCAACGAATTATAAATCCCGTTAGCTGGTGAAAGCAGGGAAAGAATTATTGGAAGCCAAGGTCAAAACATGTCATTTCTCACAGGTTATAAAGGAGTTCCAGAGTATCAAGGGGATAGCAATTGCTTGCAAAGGATTCGACATCAGAGATTTGAGGGAATTTTAAGAACCACATGTAAAACAAACTTCCTCAAATATTGACTATGAACGTTGAAGAAATCCAACTGTCAAGACAGGTGTCTTGCCACGTTTCATCACATCACAGATTCCAGGAGCTGAAGGATGCAGATGGCGAATTTTTGAGATTGAAGACAATTCGAATGCTAGTTTAGTTGTTAAGTATTTATTTTCAAGTTGTTTAGTTAGATTTGAATTGCTTTTATTAAATACAGATCCATGTTTTTAGGATCTGTAAAACTGATTGTAAGAGGCTATAAAAGCCTATTTTTGATAAGAGACAAGGGTTCAAACTGGGAGATATTTTATGCTATTGTATAGACTCTTTTTGCAGAAATAAAGTTCAGTTTCCTTTCGTTTTCAATATCAGAATTGTC
>JZKD02S0031601.1:221355-232122 GCA_000966675.3 Picea glauca
GAATAGCAACAACATAACCTTGCAAATGAATTCCTTGAAAATGAAGTGCACCCATGGCCTTGTTTTATAGCACCACTTTGAGGTATTGTGCAACCAACTTATAGTGTGAAAAGAGACTATTTAAGGCATTTTTAGGGCTTTGACCAGCCACCCAGTCGGATCCAGCTGAAATTTGAGTGTCAAATCAAATTGGAAGTTGAACCAGAAGTAGGTGGGAGGCCGACCAATCTCATAAATGCGTCGTTATCAGGTGTGCGTGGATTTTAGCGACAACAGTCGCGCATCGTGCGCTTTTTTTGCGTTTATGGTTCGCGCATGTGCACATGTGCCCTATGTAGTCATAACACACCTTAATTTTATCACTGGTTGTATAGTTTTTGGACCTTTTGGAAATGTTTTTTGGTAATTTTGGTCGATGGGTGACCTCATAACTGTTTGAAGATGCTGGATTCCTATAACCATTTGTGGATGAAATTTCAGTGATAACAGATGCCCCCTGATGGATGAGGTTAGGAGCATACGTATAGCCAAAATTCATCAATGTTTCTTCTACTGAGAGTGTCGTTGTAAGAAAGAGCGATAATGAGAGTATCGAGAGTGACCCGTTGGAGGGAGAAGGGAACCTGTAGACCCAACCTTCCATAAGGTGTGTAAAATAAATTATGTACAAACGAGGTAGGCATGCCCCATGCTCGTGTCATGTAACTCAAAAAAGAACGGTTTGTACAGTAACTGAAACTGTGTGTTGATGTAAATCATTGCAGCGCCCTCAGGGGTGGTTATGATAAAGGCAGAGGACGAGAATGATGAGGAACATACTCTGAATAGTAGGCAAGGATACCTGTAAGAAGTATCATGGATGTTGTGGGCATTGATAGCCTAGCCAAGTTCAGAGGTCTTCGGCGAATATAGGAAACAACTGTAATAGTCGCAAAGTAAGACCCACCATAACATGAGAAAGTGTTGAATTCGAATGTGATGGGGGTCAATGACAACAGGGAATAATTATGGTTCTCCCTGTGCCGTCCAAGATCTCTCATTGGAAAGGTAATGAGAGTCAAGATACTGTTGCCCTTCTGGAAACCGTGTTGACGTCGACAAAAGGGGGATGCGACTCCAAGAAGCAAAGGGCTTCGGGGAATCTACTAGGCAAGGTTAGGAACTGAGGAAGTACATGAATGAAGTCAAGATGTGTGGAGACTCAAGACCTCCCTTTGTTGGGGATATATGTGAAGGATAAGTGGCCGCAACTGTTCAACTAGGTCGAGTGTCAAGGGGACAACACGACGGGGGATAAGCTGTGCCAGAGGCGAGACAAAGTGAATAAACTCAGAGAGTAGAGGTAGATGGCCTGTGGGATATTCAGAGTATATGGACGATGTCAACGAGAATAGATGATAAGGAGTGCCACAACCAAGGACGACATGGGTTGCGTGGGCCAAAAATGGTAGAAGGTCGTCAAAGGTGGCAACAAAAAAATATGTAAATGTTGGAAACAAAGGCTTTTTACAAGTACCAAATGAATAAAGAATAATTTGGGATGAGTGTACAAATACAGAAACGGGTGCCCTAGTGCAATATGGTTGGGCCGGTTAGGGCGCAATTTGCTTGGAGAACTGGTGGAGGTTGGGGGCCCCATGGGTGGGTTTCTGTATGAGGTAGATGAAATGGAGGGAAATCTGCGGATGGACAAACTGATTGTGGATGAAATGGAGGGTTAATGATACCGTGGAGGTGCAGTCAAAATAGAACCTTGAAGAGATAACCTGGGAGTCCATTAGGAAAGCTAGCAAAAATGAGGAGAAGGGGTATGTGGTTGATTCACGACATGATGTAAGACTATCGGGACTCCCATCCCTAAAGGGTTGAAAAACAACATGAGTGTCAAAGTGCCAAGGGGTGCTATGAATGGGACAACTCATGTGGGGGAGAGTGCTACCAGGTGACAGTACCCAAAATGCAATGGAGGTGACGGTACTGCAGAGCCCGATATGGGGACCCTAAAGGCAAATTTCAGAGGGTGTGACTAGAGATGCAATTGATATTCAGAGGGAATGATTACATGCCAGTGTTGATTATATACCTGAAGGGGTTGCGTTGATGTATGATGACCAAGTACCTGCACACATGAAAACCAAATACCCTACATGAACAATATTTGAAGAGAATCGAACATTCAATCATTTATTTGATAATTTTGAACATGAGCATGCGTACCTGGATGAGGTATGAAAAAATGGCGCCCCGGGGGCTAGGGATAAAAAATGGCCCAGGGACTGTCTTGATGTAGATGATAGGATGTTGATCCTGTGGCTGAAGACGAATCGAAAAACGGACACCTGGAGCTCCCAGAATGGGGTTTGGAAGTTTGGCGAAAATGGATATATATAGTTGCAGGGCCCACATTGCCAGCGCATTTGTACTTGCTGTCAGAGTGACTGGACGAGAGCTATTCAAAGGAGATTTGGAGATTCCGGGATAACGAGGCAACCGATTCAGGACCAGCGAGCTTTAGGTTAGTAGTCTTATCGTCCTACATAGAAGTAGGTTTTCAATTTGTGGGTAGGGCCTGTATGGAGGGTCGTACAGGGGTTTTTATGGGTGTGGCCCCCCCAGTGCACGGGAGATCCGGAAATATGCGTGCACGGGTGCGCGCCTATTATCCGGATAGTCGCGCATGGGTGTGCCTATAAGGGGGAAAAAGGCGCGCATGGCATGTGCGCCTGTTTTCTACACAACTGTGCATGGGTGCGCGACTGTGTAGTGGATAGGCACGCTGTGATGCGTGCCTGTGTTCGTGACAGGGGTGCATGAATGTGCCTCTGTATGGTGGACAAACGCGCATCCATGTGTGCCTGTGGGATGAACAAGCACGCATGTGTGCATGCCTGTGGGATGAAAAGGCGCGCATATGTGCGTGCCTGTGGGTGAAACAACTGCGCCTTGGGGGCAAGGTTGATGGGTGCAAAACTTATCTTTTTTTTGGAGATTTTAATGTGTTTATGGTCGAGATGGCTGATCTAGGACTGTTTTTATGTGGTTGCAGGCGATCATTTGTACGATGTCGGTCCACTGGCGAGAGTGAGATTGGTCACAGTTGAGGGATGCCGTGGCTATTGAGGAGCCGAGGGTTCGTGCCACTTTGGCAGCCTGTGGGCTGCTGAAGTTCTTCAAGTGCTCGTTGATACAGGCTTAGGAGTATCTTCTTCAGTTTTTTTATCCGGATGTGGAGTCCGTATCTTCATTGTTATATGGTGCGGGGTGAACAACTAGCCTTCACTGCGGTGGAGGATGTGTACTTTCTAACGGGGCTCCCTTTTTAGGGAATGCCCCTACCAGCGGAGCCTGTGTTACCTGGGCATGGGCAGTTGGCTACCTTGGGTCGGAGGTATTGTTCGAGGGAGAACTTCGTGTCAGGCTCCGTGGTGAGTATCGGGGCGATGGATGCTTTAGTTCATCATTATGTGGCAATGATGATCGTGAGGGTATATGGGTCCCTCGCGACTCAACGGATCAATGGTGGTTAACTGAGGATTATGGGGAGGGCACTAGTCGGAGAGCATTTTTCTTGGGGTTTGATGCTGCATGCCAAGATGGTAGGGCAACTTGACAGGTGTCAGACTACAAACTCAGGGGACTTTGCCTTTGGGTCCATCTTGGTGGCCTGGTTTTATTAGTTTTATTAGTTATATGTTGCGCCCTAGAGTTTTATTAGGCGCACCTGGTGCACGAGATCCGCGACTGAGGCGGTGGTCAACAATTTTGATTCGCCACGGTGGTGGTGAGGGTGGCGATTTTTTCACGGCCGAGGCTGCACAGGTGTGGCGACAGATGCCGCAGATCATACTGCAGTATCCATACTGTGGGGTTGACTTTTGGGGTGATCCAAATATGGTGTTACCTCCAGGAGAGGTGTTCGACCACCGAGGTATGTTTGTGATTTTGATATGTTGATTTTTGAGATAGCATGACATGTGTATTATGTATAGACGCTGATACTATCGTTTGGTTGTTTGTATGTTCATATATGGGACCTCGCGAGTGTGAGGTTGAGTTGATGAGAGCGTTGGCTCATCGGGAGTCGGTGAGACCGCCGTGAGCAGGAGAGAGACGTCAATGTGAGGACGTTGAGGCGATACCAGCCGACGATGAGAGAGCGACTAGGAGATGTCGTTTTGATGACCCTGGTGCCGGGCCATCTCATGCTCCTCCGATTGAGGTCGGGGGATATTTTGAGGATATTCGCCGCCGTTTGGAGATGGTGCTATAGGGAGTGCCTGAGGGCATGTGGTCGTGCATCCAGGATGAGGGCATCCTGGAGAAGTGTGTGGGAGTTCCGCTGATGTGGCGAACTGTGGTTCGGCGAGCAACAATAGCAAGTGTTGCGATGACCGGGTGGTTACCTCCAGGTCCCGAGGGAACGATAGTGGGTGGGGCACCACTGCCTGAGGGAGGGGTAGGAGGTGGTGCTCTAGAGGCACCTTGAGTGTCTCTCTGTGTATTTTTGTACTATGTATATAGGCCGGTGAGCCCATTTTGGTGTAGTGACACCAGTTTTGTACCGAGGTGCTTCACTAGACTGCGGATTTTTGTATATGATGTATTGTATGTAAACATTTTGATGGCACTGGTGACCGATTTATATATATGGATATACATGTTGGGGTCGTTGTGATGTTCACATGTGTGTTTTTTAATGTTATTTATGATGTCTAATCTATATATGTTGTGACAGGCTCTTGATGGTTTATGTGTGTGTAAAAGTATCTTGATGTGATATATGCCAGTCTAGTACAATGTTAGCTAAGTTATCTGTGATTTGATTAAATTGTCTTGGAATATGTGTAAATGTAATGAAATCAAAATGCCGAAATAAAAGTCTAACTTGCAGGTATTTGCGAAAACGACACGGATCGCGGACACGGTACACATTGTTGAGCTGGAGGACGACTAGTTGGGAGTCAAGTAAGACGCTAAGGTGACGAATACGATGATGGCTGACATCGGTGATGAGGCCAATGATAACAGTGTACTCGTCTTGGTTGTTGGTTGTTGAACCCAAACATATGCCGCTAGAGTGAAGCAGTTCATGTGAGGGGGTATAGAGGGCCCAAGCTGCCGAAGCGAGATTTTGTGTCCAACGGCTGGCGCTGTCAGCATAACCGATGTGGTAGGTCGATGGAGGAAGCATTTGTCAATAGCACAAATGATAGTTTAGATGCGAGGGATGGAAAAAAGATTAAAAACACTATAAAAGAAATAACCTAATGTAGAATGGCTATGCCTAGGCGTAAAATTTCTTTAAGTATAACCCGTTGATGGGTTCTTTGAGAGAGAGGCCTTCGGGGGAAGCCAGGATGTATGCGCCTTTGGTGAGGCAATGTTAGTTAATGTAGGGGCCATGCCATAGTGACTTGATTTTGCCATGACCGAGGGTATTGTGAGTGATATCGTAAGCAAGGACGAGGTCGCCTTCGTGAAATGAGCGAAGGTTGACATGGCGATCAAAGGTGGCCTTTGACCATTTTTTGGCTGCCTCATTTTTCTGTAATGAAGATCGACGATCTTCATCCAGTGACTCTAAGTTCAACAAACGCTGCTCCATTGGAGTAGTGTCGGGTAATAGCTCAATTGCGGTGCGTAAGGTGGGAATTTCACACTCGATAGGAAGAGTGGCCTCGACCCCATGGACTAGATGAAATGGTGTGAAACCAGTGGCCATTTTCACGGCCATACGGTAAGCCCATAGCGCGGAAAATAACATATGATGCCAATTGGTTTTATGTTTGTTAACCGTGTGCTGCAACATGGTCTTGAGGACCTTGTTAACTGCTTCGACCTGTTCGTTAGACTGTGGGTAATATGGTGAGGCAAACTCGTGAGAGAATCCCAACTGTGAGGAGAGTTCGACAAAAATCTCATTCTCGAAATGTTTCCCGTGATCGAAAACTAGTTGGAGTGGTACTCTAAAGCGAGATATGACGTGATTAAAGAAAAAAACGTCCTACAGTGTCAGTGGTGTTGTTGAAGGTGGGCATGGCTTCAGCCCATTTTGTGAAGTAATCGACTGTGACGACGATGTATTTGTGTCCATTGCTGGATGGGGGGTTACAAGTCATGAAGTCGATGCCCCATTTACAAAAGGGGCCTGCAGTAATGACTGGGTGGAGAAGAGCAGATGGTGATCATGCTTTATTGGCGTAATGTTGACATTTATTTCATCGCTTCACGGCATAAATGAAATTGTGAAACAATGTAGGCCAAAAGTAACCTGCTCGGATGATTTTCTGAGCAGTGGACATTCCTGAAAGATGTCCCCCGCACGCGCCGCTATGGCAGTCGTTCAAGACTCTATCGGCCTCGTCAATAGTCAAGCCTCGACATAGTATGGGGGGATTTGGGGGTAAATCCTCGTGTAAGTCATCCGAGAACCACGAAGGATGAGGGAGTGCTTCTGGTTTAGGAGAAATAACATGCAAAATCTCTAGTGATGAGGTAAGGTCAATCATCGATTCTGTAGGGGGCGCAGGGGTTTGAATCAGGGTCAATTGGCGTTGCTTGTATTCAATGATCATAGGACATTGGTATGTAAAACGATCTAAGGAGTTTCATAGAGAGCAAGGGCATCTCATACGTTCGTTGACTGAAGTCGTGACATAATGGATGTCAGTGATGTTTGGTAGGGATGATGTAACTAGATTGGGTTCGTGCTGGAAGCTCTGGTGTACTGCTACTAATATCTGTCGGAAGTGAGGTAGCGTTGGGAAATGGTGTGTATAATGGCCATATTCTGAACATATGGCGCAAACGAATTTGGTTCGCATCCCTTTGTTACTTTCGTTAGGGGAGGTAGCGACAGTATTTGCTGAAGTGACGAACGATGATGGTGTTTGATTGAGTTGAATTAGGTTATGTAATTCGGGTAAAGATGGGCATTTGTTGGTTGGGTGTCCATCTTTCTCACATAGCGCGCAAGGAGGTTGGATGCGTGGGGGAAGTGGAGCTGTGGGCTCCTTCTTTCGCCTGCCCCTAGCTGTGGTAGGGAGGTTAGTGAGTGGGAGTGTAGAGGGTATGGTGGGAGTGAGTATGGGAATCGTCATTGGGATTCCTTCTGTTTGGAGGGGAAGGGATGGTTGAGGAACCATCTCTGGTGGATGTAAATACCAAACTGAGATTGCCAACACCATATTTGGGAGGGTAAGCGTTGCGGCTACTTGGAAAGCTTGTACACCTGGTGGAGGGTAAAATAAAGGGATTTGAGTAATGGCTTGGGGAACTGTCTCCCAGATTGGGATATGGCCTTGAGGTGAGGTGAAATCGTGAACTAGTGGAGCCGACGAGTTTGCAGGAGGCTCGTGAGGGAGGGGTTATGTGACTAATGGGACGTCAGATATGAGAGAAGCCTCTCTGGGAGGAAGGGTTTTCTCAATGTCAGTTCCTTTTGATGATACGACACATACCTAATTGGAAGGATGAAGGAGCGGTGGTGCACCATGGTAAGTTCCTAATAATGATGGGTCTTTGAAAATTCTGGGCCCCATTTTGATGAGTGGGTATGCTTCAGAATTACTGTGGACGAGGGGGAGAATGTTATTGATGTTGGCAAAAGGGTTAGGTTCATAGTGTGAAACTTGGTCAATTGTAATGATCTTCCCATTATGGGGGAACATCATAGTTCGAAAGACGGAAGAGGCAACTGCCTTCATAGCGTACATGTAGCTATGACTGAACAAGATATTGTAATCGAGTGGGGCATCGATAACTTCAATGTCGATGAGAATGGTCTTGCCCCCTAGTTCTACAGGGACATTTTGGAAGAGTCCTTCGGGAGAAGATGGTCGTCCGTCATAAGTTCTTAAGGTAATGGCAGATGGTATGAGTTCGGGGGAACCAAGTTTCTGCCATACTGACTTGGACATGAAGCATGTGGATGCGCCTTCATCGATGATGCATCGATGAAATGTGATGTTCCAAATTTTTACTGGTATTTGAAAAGTGATGAGAGCAGGGAGACGAGGCTCTCCACTGTCGAGATCAAATGTGATGAGTTGAGTATCTGCAGGGTCGACTGCCCCTAAGGCGGAAAGTAATGATTTTCGTTGAGTAGGACAAGTTTGAAGGACTTCTAAGACTGACATGGCAGTCAGGGACTGTGCTAAGTCATCGAACAAACTGTAATTATGAGCTGCCCTAGCCTGCGGATTGTGGACATTCCTGCGCAATGGGATGCGAGGGATGCGAATGGGTGTTTTCGCGTTAGGGCGAGGGATCTCCAACGGGGGTCCCTTTGATGCTGGGATTGTTTCTGGGGGAATGGAAGTAGACTTAGTGGGTGCACGGTATTGACGACTACGTCTCTGTAGAAGGACTTCTTCCTCACTGATGAGGAGGATAGTACGATCTGCGAGATTGTTTGGATTGAGATATTGTCCCAACTGTGGTGGGGTAGGCTGCATGTCCTGTTGGGTGTTCATCACACCTTGGTGTGGAATGAGGTTCTGCAGCACGGCATGGGGAGATTGTTGCACGTGTTGTTGTGGGGCCTGCTGAGGGGCAGGTGGTGCTGGAGTATGTGGCCCATTCACTGAGTCTTTCATCCGTTTAAAATCAACGATTTGGGGGCAATGATGAGTATAATGACCAAACTCACCGCAAAGGGCACAAGGAAAGTTGGTTCGAAAATTATTGTTATTTCTCCCTTGACGTTTGTTGTTGTTGCCCCCTTGGGGGTTCTGATTCCCTTGGTTCTGGTTGCCCCCAGTAGGTTGGTTTTGTTGGGGGTGATTCCTGCCTTGACCTTGGTTGGTATTGTTCCAGTTTTTTTCTTTCTTTTTGGCATTATTCGACTGATGGGTCGGATTTGCCGTATTCAGCTATTCGAAATTTTGGTATTGCTGAATGGGAGAGGGTTGAACAAAATTCACCCCAGTGTGAGGGTATCCTTGTGGTGGAGCCATGGGCTGGGGAGGGCCAGGAAATGGAAAGTACGGATTATTTTGTGGTAATGATCTGTAAGGTACATAGGAAGGCGTGGTGCTTTCGCTAGTACTTAGAGTATAAGCTGAGGTAGAGGGGGTACCAGAACTTGTCTGCATAGGTGGGTGTATTGGGGGTGCCGACGGTGGCCCACTGATGGGTGTAGGAAGAGCAACAAGGTATGGTTGTTGATAAGGGGGTGGGGGGTAATAAGAGGTTCCCCCATATGCCGGTGGATATTGAGGTGTGTTGTACATTGGTGGTTGTTGGGGTTATGGATTGTGGTGCGTGGTGTTACCAATCAATTCGTCTGCTGAGTGAGACATCTCAGGTTTATCTTGGCCAAATGGAAAAGGTTTTGGGAGATCAGGAAGTACTGTGTACAAGTACCCTGATTGAGAATAGATGAGGTCGTATTGTTAAGCCTTACTGATGGCTTCTTCTTCCGATTGAGGGAAGGTGGAAGCCACACCTTTACCGAGGAGAGAGACAAGTGATTTGAGAAACCAGTCAAGACACTGTTGTTTGGTGGTTTTTGCTTTGCACAAATTACATCGTCGACGCCACTCCTGAATGTGATCAGCGATATGTGTGGCTAAGGTTTGTTTAAAACTAGAGAGTAGTTCAAGACCATTGTCATGGCGGATTGGTAATTGGAAGAAGGTCAAAAATGCTTTGGCCAAGGACTTGAAAGTCGCATGGGACCCCGATTTTTCGTCTACATACCATTTGGTTGATGGGCCAATGAGTGTGCGTTGAAATAATTGTAGTCGGATGGAATCATCCATAATGCTGTTGGAAGAACACCATAAGTGGAAAGTCATGACATGGTTGGCAGGGTCATCTCCTGCCTTCCCTTCAAACTTGGAGATATCTGAAGGTAGTTTGGTAGGCATTGCAGGCCATGTGGGGTCATGCAATATACGATCATTTGTGAGTTTGCTTAGATCTGGTATGTTAAGAGAGGCCAAATATGGCATCTGTAGTGGTGGCGGAGGATTAGTTCCAGCCATGGTGTGAGTGGTTTGTGAACTTGACCCTTGAGGGGGGCTAGGTGGGTTTGTACTTCTCCCGAGAGAGGAAGTTGGCCCCCCGCTTCCGTGTAAAGGAGAGCAAGTGGATGGTGGCCCTTGGGAAGTGGACCCAAGTAAGGTGGAACCAAGTAAAGCTGATCCTAAGACAGTGGCATTCACAGGGGTGTGAGAAGGTGGAGCCGATGAGTTGGCGAGACTAGTAACTCCCCCTAAAATAAGAGGGAGGTTTAGCAAGCGTCTGGAATGACGAGGGCTCTGTGGGTCCCCTATGATGTCTGACTAGCTGAGTGGATATGCGCAAATAGTGGTGAGAGTAATAAATAAACAAGAGCCTTTGTTTGCAATTTTTGAACTTTACACAATATATATCTAGATCAAAATGTAATCAGAAGTGCATTATACATAAAGTGTTTTGATAAAGAAACATATATGTGGATAAGTGGGTTTTGTCCACGTGGGGGATCAAAGAAAAGAAATGCTCGTGTCCTAAAAGACGTAACATCCTTCCTCTCAAATAACACTGGACCTTCCAATAGTACTCAACAGTGGGGTCTGAAGTCACCGGAAGAGAAACTAGTGAAGGATGAAGTAATCAGTTATAATGAGGGGTAAATGGGGCATATCCTGAAAGAACTGACGATATTTCCCAATAGCCACACAAAATCCAATCAAGGTGCAATTGCAACCCACAATTGCCACCTGGGTAGATGTCTTAAAATTTGGTCACTAGGTATTTCGGTCAAAGTGCGACATTTAG
>JZKD02S0031601.1:238872-259358 GCA_000966675.3 Picea glauca
AATGATACCTCATCACAGCACTAGGCTGGCACATCACAGTACTACACTGGCTCAATGTCACAGTTGTTAAGCTGGTAGCTCAGTGTCAGTCACATCTTGCTTTACATCTAACAACGAGGTTAGAAGCAAGGAATCATCTTGCTTTACGTCTAACAACTAGGTCAGAAGCAAGGAACACATCATCATCTTGCTTTATGTCTAACAACGAGGTCAGAAGCAAGGAATCATCTTGCTTTACGTCTAACAACTAGGTCAGAAGCAAGGAACACATCATCATCTTGCTTTATGTCTAACAACGAGGTCAAAAGCAAGGAATCATCTTGTTTTACGTCTAACAACTAGGTTAGAAGCATGGAATACACACAACGTCTTGCTTTACGTCTAACAGCGAGGTCAGAAGCAATGACTCATCTTGCTTTACGTCTAAGAACGAGGTCAGAAGCAAGGAACACACAACGTCTTGCTTTACGTCTAACAACGAGGTCAAAAGCAAGGAACACACAACGTCTTACTTTACGTCTAACAACGAGGTCAGAAGCAAGGAACACACAACGTCTTGCTTTACGTCTAACAGGGAGGTCAGAAGCAATGACTCATCTTGCTTTACGTCTAAAAGCGAGGTCAGAAGCAAGGAACATATATATACTCCCCCTTTCAGGGAGGGTCCTTTCGGACTATACCAAGCTTATCTTGAAAGTGTTCAAACTTTACATGAGATAGAGGTTTGGTCAACACATCAACAACCTGTTCATCCATGCTGGAGCTTCAAGGCTCCTCTCTGTACCATGTCGTGGATGAAATGATAGCAGATCTCTATGTGCTTTGACCTGTCATGGAATACATGATTCTCTGTCATCTTTATGCAGCTCTGGTTGTCACATAGAATCACGGTTGCTCTCATCTCCAAGTCAAATAGGCCAGTCAACAACTTTCTAAGCCATATAGCTTTGCAGCTAGCAGAACATGCGGCAATGTACTCTGCTTCCACTGTGCTGAGAGCAATACTGGATTACTTCCTAATCTTCCACGAGATCATGGTTGATCTCAAATTGAAACAACATCCAGAAGTGTTTTTTCTGTCAGCAACGCTTCCTACCCAATCTGCATCAGTGTATCCGCTCAATGTGAAGTCATGATCTCCATCATGGCTGAGACCATAATCCATTGTACCTTTAAGGTACCTCATCACATGTTTTGCATCTACTAGGTGAACACGTCTGGGCTCTACCAGAAATTGACTCAAGGTGTTCACTACAAAACAAATGTTTGGTCTAGTGTTCGTCAAGTACATTAGTGATCCAATAATCTATCTGTACAGTGTGGCATCTATCAAGTTTGACGAAGTATCGACCAACAGCTTCAACTTTGTTTCCATGGGTGTATTCATGGACTTACATTCTAGCATGTTGAATCTCTTTAAGATTTCGACTGTGTACTTCCCTTGGTTAAGGAAGATCCTTTCTAGACTCTGCCATACCTCAAGACCTAAGAAGTAATGCATTAGGCCAAGGTCTTTCACTTCAAATTCTGCGACAAGTCTCTTTTTACATTCAGTGATGAGATTTTCTTCTCCAGTTAAGAATAAGTCATCCACATACAGTGATGATTCCATTCGGTTAATATTGTTTCAAAGCACCCTCATTGGGGTCGTCGTGAAATGGTATATCGAGCTACTTAAGGGAGCATATGGGACCTTTAGTCAGATGGTGTTGGTCTTTCTTAACCACTTCCAATTGCCGGTTTGTTACGATGTTGGCCTAGAAATTATATCGACTTTACGCTAGGATACAACCACTCATATATCAGATCATATCCAGGAGTGGTGTAGACGAAAGAGATTTATTAAGATCTCCATACCCCCGACCTTTCTTTTAGAATGGTTCCTTAAGTCTTTGCAACCTCCTATCTTGAAGGATGTTGCTACATCCGGGGTTACCACTGAGGAAGAAATGATCTTCAAAGCCCAAAAGTTAGATATTATATACGCTCAGTCTGGGATGTTATACCACATTCTTATAGATGCATCGCGGTCAACCTATGACCCTAGAAAAAATCTCAGACCTCATTCTGATGGAATTGTAGGATCCGCCAATGTAAAATCCATAGACTCGGTGACAAACCAATTGAAAGAGTTATCTGTAAACCACTCTGCATGAGGGCCAAATTCATCTGTGTCTTCCAACCCCACTCAATCGGCGGATGTACATTTCATGCAATCGTAAGGGTGGGAAAAATAATAATAAACCCAAGGACAATGGTAATAATGAGACGACAAATAATAATGTTGGAGAGGGGAAGAGAGAAAGACGTAAGGTGAAATTTCCCTGTAAGATTTGTACAGACGATCACCTTATCCATTTATGCCCCAAACTTGTGGAAGTTGCGATGCTATTATCTGTACCACCCATTGTGCTAACGAATCCTTTCCCACATAACCAACACATGGCCTCGAGATCCTCAAATGTCAGAAATGCGGCTGGTGGGAGTCAAAACCCGTCGTTGCAAGACGACAACCGTTTGTGTATCAATATGGTTGATGCCAAAGTTCATGTAGCCACTCGATCTCGAGATTATAGTTCTTAATAGGCTATACCTAGTCTAGAATCTCCTCCTCCTCCTCCGGAGACGACTTTACAGATTGAAAAACCAGAGCCACCGCCTCATATTCTGAAAGGAGTACTCAAGTGCTCTACCCACAATCCAAATGCTAGAACCACCCATAACTACTCTATTGTTGGGGATCTGGGTCAAACCCCTTGTGTGATGTAGGCTTTGGAGGTACTCCAGATGTGTCCTTCACAGAGGAATGCCTTACTATTTGTGTTAGGAGCTCTAGAACCCAATGGCTCAAAATTTATCAAGTTTGACGTCACAGATGTGAAGCCTCGCTTGTCTTACCAAGTGGCATTCCAAATCCACGTGGGGTACTCAAAGTATACCATCAAACGTGCGGTTGTTGATGAAGGTGTTGTTACATGTGTGATTTCCCTGATCTGTTGGAAAACTATCGGTTCTTCGACTCTTTCTAAATCATCGAACGTGTTGACTGCTTTTGACGGTCATTCTTTCTGCCCTCACGATATTCTTCTTGCCTTTCCGGTCCAGTTAGGTGGGAAGATGGTAGAGGTGGAGGTTGAGGCAGTTGTTGCGCCTCTTGATTATAACTTGTTACTAGGACACAATTGGACCTACGCTATGGTCGTCGTCATATCGTCCATCTTTCGTACTCTTTGTTTTCCTCATGATGGGAAGATCGTGATGATCGACCAATTATCCTTTGCGTATGCTAGTCCCAATGCATTTGTTGGATCGTCGATCCTTGTGATCGATAATTCTCAGTCGACAACTAAGAATATTGGTGTCAGAATGTATTCTTCCCTTATGGGCACTTTCGACTTCATGGCACATATTCACCACGTTTGCGCCATGTCAAGTAGGGCAATTTCTTCAGAGAGGTCCATTCCTTTCTGCACTTCCTATTTTAGTGATCCTTGGACCTTCCCTTCATCGAATTCATCTTGTGAGGTCGGTCACATGATGGAATGGCCATGCCACTATCAGTAGCAAAGATTGTGTATCAAGTTGTTCTTGACTCTTCTATCGATCCCAATCCTTTTACCTTGCCGACAGGCGAGGAGGATAATGTTCTTAAGCCTGTGTGTGCCACTTCGTTGTCTTGTTCACATGACTACCTCTATGAGACTTTACCCTCGGTCTAAGATATCATCAAATCCATGAATGGATCCGACAAACCTTGGGATGATATGCATCATCACTCTTATTTTCTCCCAGAGCTTGAAAGAATCGAACAAGATGACTTTTGATCTACTTTGAGTGAGATAGTCGGTCATGTCGTAGTTCCACTTGATACGCATGACATTTATGCCAAAAGAAATATGGCGAGTATTTCTCCTACCGTCACGATTGATATCTCTCGTACCCATGGAAAGATTGAAAACGTACATATTGGTGAGGATTATTCGCCGGAAGAAATCATGATCTACACTGAACTCTTCAAGGAATTCCGAGATGTGTTTGCTTGGCCATATGAAGAGATGCCCGGAATCGACCCTCATATTGTCGAGCATGAGATTAGAATGTATCCGGATGCTAAACCTATTCGACAAAGTATTAGAGATGTCAATCCATGGAAGGCCCCTACTATTAAGGCAGAAGTGGAGAAGCTACTTAATGTTGGCTTCATCTACCTGGTTCCCTTGACCAAATGGGTATCCAATCTCGTTCCTATGAATAAGAAGTAGGGAACCATCCGTGTATGCATGGAATTTCGAGACCTGAACAAGGCTTGTTCTAAAGACAACTTTTTGACACCTTTCATTGATTAGATTCTCGACGAGTTTGCGGGAAATGAAGTGTTTTATTTTATGGATGGATTTTCAGGGTATAACCAAATTCAAATCAAACCTAAGGATCAACACAAGACGACATTTATTTGTCCTTGGGGTACTTTCGCATATCAAAGAATTCCTTTCGGCCTTAAAAATGCCGGAGCAACCTTCCAACGTGCTATGACCTTCACATTCCACGATCTTAAGCATATAGTCGAAGATTACCTTGATGATCTTGCTACTCACTCTCATAAGAGAGCAGATCACTCTATGAACCTTCGACTTGTTTTTGAAATATGTTGTTATTATAGAATCCGGTTGAGCCCTCATAAGTGCATCTTTTGCGTTAGGTCTAGTCGTCTTTTGGGATTTCTAGTTTCTAAGACAGGGATCATGGTAGATCTATTAAAGGTTGAGGCAATACATCGATTTCCTCCCCTGTGCACTATTCGAAAACTTCAAGGTTTACAGGGGAAAGTTAAATTTTTACGTCGGTTTATAGTAAACTATGCCAATATCACTAAGGGTTTCATGTGTCTTTTGAAGAAGGACACACATTCTATCTGGGATGAGCGAGCCTGGGAGTCCTTCGATGCTTTGAAGAAATCCTTGGTATCGGTGCCTCTGTTGAAGTCTCCAAACTACGGTAGGGAATACTTGATTTATATATTCGTGTCTGAGGAGACAAATGGTATGGTTTTGGTTTAGGAGGATGATGAGCTCCGTGAGAACGTCATATACTACCTTAGTCGAAACTTAGTTGGTCTCGAACTCAATTATTCTCACGTTGAAAAGCTAGCTTTGGTTGTCATTCACACAATCCAACGTTTACGTCATTATATATTTCTTTGCAAGACTATTGTGGTTTCCGATGTCAATCCATTTCAATATTTCCTTACCAAATGTATCATAGGGGGAAAATATAATAAATGGATTGTCATTTTACAAGAATTTGATCTCGATTTCGCTTCCGCGAAATCCAAGAAATCACTAGTCTTCACAGAGTTAATATCCGACTTTCCACGATTAGATGAGGATGTTATCCATGTTGATTCATTAGCGGACAAACACATTTTCCTTGTCTCATCGTCCGATCCCTAGTATGGAGACATTGTTCTCTATCTTCAAACCTTGAAGTTCTCTCATCATCTCTTGTGAGATGACTGACGGCGTATACGATACCAAGCTAAGAATTATACTATCGTCAACGACCCTTTGCATCGTTGTAGAATAGAAAATATCTGGCGTTGTTGTTTAACTCACAGGGAAGCCGAGTTAGTCCTAAATGATTTCCACAGTGGGGCTTGCAATGGTCATCTATCCGGGCTTGTGACAACCCATAAAATTTTGCGAGTCGGTTATTTCTTTGCATCTATATTTAAAGATTGTGTTGAAGCGGTTAATAAGTATCACCTCTACCAGGTGTTCACTTGGAAAATGAGCTTGCATCCATCCCCTCTTCACCTAGTCATTATCGTCGGTCCCTTCACCAAGTGGGGGGTGTATTTTATGGATTGAAACTCAACTTCGGTAGGGGGGAATCAACACATTATTGTGGTCGTCGAATACTTTACTAAGTGGATCGAGGTTATGCTTACAGTTAAATATGACGGGAAGATTGTCGCCTTCTTTGTATTCAATCAAATTATTGCTCGGTTCGGTATCCTGAGTGATATTGTCACTGATCATGGCAATCACTTTCAAAACAAAATGATGGAAGAACTAACATCTAAGCCGGGGTTTAAACATAGTCATTCTTCTCCTTGTTACCCCCATGCAAATGGAAAGTTAGAGGCCATCAACATGTCTCTCAAGACCATTTCACAGAAAACCATCAGCTAGAGTAAATCTGACTGGCATATTATGCTATATCCCACACTCTGGGCATATCGAACCTCGATCAAGACTGCCACTAGATTTTCCCATTTCCAGTTAGTACATGGTGTGGAGTCAATTTTACCTATTGAATGTGAGATCCCTTCTCTTAAGTTGGAAGTCGCGCTCCTACCTGACATTTCCAATCTCGAGCAACGCCTTGTACACCTAGAGAGTCTTCATGAGAAACGTCGAGACGCCTCTACGACTATCGAGGAAAACAAAATATGTGTCAAGGTCCAGTATGATAAGTCTGTTTGTCCTCGGTTGTATGTTGAGGGACTTGGTCCTCTTATATGATCAAGCCAAAGAACCATTGGGGGTGGGCAAGTTTAAACCCATGTGGCATGGTCCTTATATCGTGCGACGTGTCTTAGAAAAAGGAGCCTATGAGTTAGAATATTATGAAGGGAATACATTGGCCAAGCCCAGGAATGGGCTCTACTTGAAAAGATATTACGCTTGAGCCCCAAGCTTGGGTGGAACTCTTTGTATACTAATTTAATTTAGTGTATATATATTTTCCCTTTCTTTTTGTCTTTAGCTTGCTTATCGAGTTTTCCCTTGGTTAGGAGATGTCAACGGAGTCTTCGGCCTACCTAGGATTCGCAGATGGAGCCAGTCGTCATACACGAAATTTGGCTTCCGTCGCTTGGGTGGTTTACTCACCCAAGGTTCTACTGGTGTCTTCAGGTGGCATATGCCTAGGGCCATCCATGAATAATGTGGCTGAATATAGTGTCGTTATAGAAATTTTGCATGATGTTATCTCACATGGTATTCTCTCTTTAGAGGTTCACCTAGATTCCCAGTTAGTAGTATTTCAGTTGAACGACATTTATCGCATGCATGATCCTACTTTACTCCGACGATTCCTCCGGGTATGTCTTTTAGAATGACAGTTTGATTTTATTACTTATTATCACATTCCTAGGAGTTCTAATCATGTATCTCATGCTTATGTTAATTTCGTTTTATATTGGCATTTGTCACATAACTAAAGAAAAGAAAACCATCTCATCAATGTGCACATTGTAATATAAGTAAAGTCGAAGATCCCTGTTTTATATATATTTCAAAAAATATGGTGTTTATAGTACAAAATTGGGGTTAACACCCTCAATACACATATACAATCGATACTACAATATCCATGACATATACGCTTGTGGCGTCAAATGTGTGTCATGATATCAAACTTCGGTGTTTGCAAGATGCTGAAAGAGTTGTACCCAAGCTATGGGCACACCAACCACTTGTTGCTCCATGGCTTCTGACAGATCCTCTACCTGAACGATCAGAATCCTTTGAGTCAAACGAGACAGGTTTCCCTGCACGTTTTGAAGGACTCTCTCAGCTTTTCCTCCCACCGCCTCATCTCCTTGGTGCCTCCGACGATGTCGGGGAAGCTTGTCCGGTCATCACGGACCCACGTCTGTGTCACACAAGTGTCTAAGTTAGTACTTAAGCATCATCCAAAAATATTTTTGTTTCACTATACAAAAATACAAAAAAAATGAAATATTTAAAAACATTTGACATACCTATGTCTCTGTAGGCAGTCCCTGGTGGGAGTGGTATGCCAAGGTCCCATCTGAAGTCGATTCCTGCATAGGGGTAGTCATCCAGAGAAATGACTTGTTGCCTCCAGCAGTAGAAGGAATCCTCTTTGTAGGGTGTGGGAACCATACCTCCCCCCTGTTATCTCATTACCTCGGTCCACCGTGCCATGGATGGATCACGAGGTCCTCTCAGAAGAATCTCAACTCTAGGTCCCAAACCTGGAACCCGCTCGAAGGAAAATCTACATAAGATAGATGCAAACCCGATGTTCCTCTTACTACCATGTTTACACTCTGTCAACTGGCTCTTCATATTAGCTAGTAGTGAGGTACACCAATCATATATTGCGGGTCTCAAACACTCTACAACAAAGAACATGAGCAACCTCGATGTCTGGTGCAATGAAGCCAATCCTGTGATCTTGGTCAACACGAGGACAACAATATTGAGGCTGAGATGTTTTATCGCTCTAATGGGGAGTTGACTCCCGACCTTCGGGGTCCCTGCTACACAATGAGCGTCTATGTACTCCTCTATTTTCATACCGCTCCTAGCTCCCCAGGATTTGAGGTTCACCACCTCACCCCGTCGTGATAACCCAATCAAAAAGTAGATATCCTCTACTTCCATCCTCAATGGTTTCCCATCGAGGTTGAAGCTTTCACTATCACGGTCCCAATAATCCAAAATCATCTCAAACAACCTCACATGGGCCCTCATCCCTTTGAATGCAAAAAATTTATATAAGCCACATCTTTTCAAGGCCATTTGGGCCCCCAGATCTCTGTCCACAACAACATCTACCTCCTCGTGCTCTCTTTCCCTCCATTCTAGCACCAACCTGCTAGATAAAATTCAAATTTTGATTTAGCAACCATAGAAATCATTGATTACGGACTTGTAGATGGGCTGCTTCGTTCACAGTCATGTATAGGGCTGAGTATATGCGCCCTGTATTTTTCACAGTCATGTATAACCTCACGTATACACGACCTGATGAGCGGTAGCCCACGTACACCGAATTACCCAATTTGTGACCTAATTTACTCAAAATTTTAAACCTAATTTAAAAATTCAATCCACTAGAAAAGAAGAGGAGGGGAAGAGGAATTACTTGGTCCAAACGGTTTTTTATTTCATCGCCTGACACTCCCACAATCACCAATTTAATATCGGAGGTAATTTGGTCCAATTTTCATTATTTGGGTAAAAAGTCAAAATGATATAGTAATTTTTGGTTTTGTTACTATTTATAACAATTTTTACCCACTTTCTATAGTTTTGAGTAATTTTTTCACCTAATGGACTAATACAACAGATGATTGAGTTGGTTTTTGTAGTTTTCACCAGGGATTCTTGCGGATTTTAACGTTATGTTGACCGTTCGTAACCATGGGCAGGCATTTTCACTACCCAACATATAGGATAGGTATATGTTCCACCATGCACTTTTTCATTGTCCTATAACTATCATTTTTATGTCGTAGGTACGAACCCATTTGTTGCAACACAGAACCTTACATCTGTTATAAGACGTGTCGTTATCAAGTGGTAGAGACTTACCAAACATGGGTGCCCTAGTTAGATCCTATGTTTCATTTGGTGCCCATGCAAAGATTTGTTTCATAGGACTGGGAGTCCCTTATAGCTAATACATGCCTTTATGTTGAGCCTCATTTCTCATGCATAAACATGTTTCCTTATACCTATAAGACTCCCAATCAAGTTTAATTTAAGCTCTTTTCCAACTCATCTTCAAAAATTGAAAAGATTGCTGAGTGAACTTGTCTCTTTCACACTCATAAATTGGATTTGAAAGGATGTCTAATTGGCACAAGTTTATCCCTTTTTCACAGCAAGTAGACTAAATGTCATGAAAAAGGACATTTTTTGGCGTTAAATTGTGATTGCATCTCATGCCCTTACTTGCAGTATTGAACCTATAGTCGGTTTTTGCTTTGCGTTATAAACCATTTGCCTCAGTAATTTTTGCATCCTCAACCAAGAAGAGCCTCATTTATATCCTTCGCAATTTGACAACCTATACCTAGGAGGGAACATTCCCCCAAGTGTCCATCTCCTTGCATTGAGCATAGGTATGTTCCATTCCTTGAACTAGTTTTTCTTACTTACGACACTCATTTCCTCCTCTGTATCATAGCATTCATTTGTCTATGAAAAAACAAAAAAAGATGGGCGGGAAGGGAGTATTATCTTATATTGACAGCAGTTGTGTCGCCTTTGAACAGAGAACAAAGTTATTGAGTCCATTCGTCATCATAATTTTGGATTTAGCATGGCCTTAGGAAGTTGAGCTCGTTACAGAGAGTCTTTTCTACCAATTGGTTACTCTTCCAATCCCCATAGAGAATTTCATTGATGCCTCCTGCATCTTATGGTTTCATCATTGAGTCTATGATGTCGGAGTCTTCCATATGTCTCATGCTCTTGTTCAAAGGAGGTCTATCAACCTATGTCGACCATTTTTTGGAACTCTTGACTTTGCATGTGATCCATACCCTTAGTTTATCTCAGAATCACATGATACTGTAGTCCTATCATGCACCCTAGCCCTACTTTCATCATTGGTAGGTAACCTTGAACCCAACAGTCGACATTTCATCATTGGTCATTGACTGGGTGGTTTCCCTTGTGTTCGACGACAAGACATCTATTCACACATTGGGATTTGTGTAGTGTCTTGGATTCCATTAGCCTTATTGGTGGTTTCCTTGCCTTTGTCAGCATTTTTCCTCATTGGATGTTATTCAGAGGGTCTTTTTTGTGTACCTCTTGCACTTGGCACACGTGAAAGATGCACAAGGTCGTTGGTTTTTTAACATGTTCTTCGTCCGATTTCCTCCAAATCATGAAGCTCCTTCTTTGTACCTCATGCTGAATGATGAGAGATGCCTTAATGCTCTCCTTTCAGCAGGTCTCCTTCCATCAACTTCAGCTCATCTACTCTGGAAACAGGACCTAGAGTCTTATGAGTACCTTGAGTTTTGCAGTCATTAGTGGAAGGTTATCTCGCCATCGAAAGTTGGGAATACATCAATGTCTCCTGATCGATGGATTCTTCAGGTGTTCGACATCGACTCCTTTATTCATACTTGTAATAATATACTCGATGCCTTGATACCTACTTTCACAATCTACCAAGGGTGCAAGTCTACATCATGTCTCTCATTTGTTAACGATATACCTCAACGTCTGGTAATCAAATGATGTCTCATTATGTTCGACCTCAACTCCTTTATTTACATGATGTAGACTTGCACCCTTGGTAGATTGTGTAGAATACTTGAAGACATCAGTATGAGGCCACAACTTTCCTGAGTTGTTTCTTCCTTTTCATTGGACCAGTATTTATATGATTTCAGTGATCATGGGAGATCAGATGGCACTCTATAGTATACAAATATCTTCAGATTGGTTTTGATACTGGTTCTACTGGGCCTTGTCCGTGACTATGACATACTTTAGAATGTAACCTCATTTATATTTTCCTATTCATGGCCATGAACAGTTGTTTGGTATATTTTCACATGGATCTGTAGTGTAATTCAATCGGTAGCCATGTATGCAAAGTCAGTGCATAATGTAATGAGAAACTAGTTCTTCCACCTGGTTCCCCATCACTCCACTTCTGGGTTGTTTATAATGTATTTTGGCCATCACAGATACTCCTCTGACCTCACACATTAGGAGGCATATGTTATAGCAAGATTTTCCTCACCCTATTTAATCTTGCACAAAAGTCCTTTTTCCATTTCCCTGTGCAGTCTTGTCATCCGTTTTTGCAAATCCAAGAGATAAAAATACATTTTTTTTCCACATATATGCACCTTGCCTACTATACAACATGCGTATACGTAGGTTGCACCACTACAACCCGCGTACATCAGTATTTGTGCCCAAAAATGAAAAATGGTGTCGGGTTGCCATGTCACAAAGGGAGATTTATGATCCTTGGCCTTCCATGTACTGGAAACGTTCTGAATCGGCCTTTCAATTCCATTTGAAGGATATAAATGGGCCAATTCTGAGCTATGGAAGGAGGATAAATAATTCAACTTTGAGAGCAAAATTTACTCTGGAGAAATTATTTACTTCATGTTAGGTCTACATCCCTTTGTCCTTTAAGTCTGAACACAATGTTCAACCCCCAAGCTCTTCCCTTATTGATTGAGAGTTCCATTGCCTCTCTTTTTTGAGCTTGCCTTTGGTGGAGGTTTGAAGTGGTGTAGGCCCAGCTGGAAGGAACTTAGTTTCTTGGTTTTGAACCGTGTCAACACAAAAGTCTGTAACATTTTCACTTTTGATGATCATATATTAATATAAATACTCTTTTCCCGTCCAATTAATATCTTGCAATTATTTGAATTATTATTCCACGAGCGTATTTGTCATGTTTATTAATGGGTTATGCTATTGAATGTGATAATTGTTGAAATAATATAACTGAAAAGTGTATTCTAATTATTATTGTTGTATTATTCATTAGATCAATCCCCTATTACGGATTGATCATGTCAACTATTGTAAAAGACCAAATCCCCTTTTGCGGATTGGTCAAAACATAATTGTAATAGGCATAATAAGAAGTCAACCCCATAATATATTAAAGGGGCCCCAACATATATTAAAGGTGGTTATAACCACCCAGAAGAAGAAGTCAACCCTGCCAGTGAAGAGACATCTCCATCCACACATGCCAGAGTTGTATAAATAAGGAGGCTAGTGCCTCATTTAGATACACACTCACTTTTTCATTGAGAAGCAAGTTTCAGAGCTGCAGTTGGAGAAGAGAGAGAGAGAGAGAGAGAGAGAGAGAGAGAGAGAGATTCTTGGGAGAGGAATTTATGTATTTGTTTGAGTTATCTCTTGGCATTGTATTGGCTATCTATAATAAGGAAGTTTTTTTGTGTTTTCTCCCCCATGAGGGTTTCCCAGGATAAATGATGTGTCTCTTGTGATTGTGTATTTCTCAGTGATCCTATATTATGCTATTGTTATCTAGTGAATTGCAAAGAACTCTAATAATAGCTTAAACATTAACATGGTATCAAAGCTAAGCTGAAGAGAGCATCTTTCACAAGTGAAAGTGAAAAACGTCATTGTTGTCGTACATGCAAATTAGGGATTTTTTTGATAAAGTATTTCAACCCCAAAACCATCTAGAAAAGTGTGCACTTCCTCAAGGATCACTTTGGCATCCTCAGCACAACTTTTCAGTGGCTAGATCTCCCGAAAAGTGAAACCCTAGTTTCACAAAGTACTAGAAGTACCCGAAAACCAGAGTACCAGAAGTACCAGAGTACCAGAGGTACCAGAAAACCAGAAGCACCAGTCTAGAAATCCGTTGATCAAGTTTCAAGGGGTAAAAGTTGGATTTTCATAAATCTGACTGCACCAGCTTACTCGCCTCAACTCAACGCATCTATCCCCTGGATCCGAATTCCAAAATTCGAAGTTTGAAAAATTAGGGTTTCCTCATAAAACCCTAAGTTGCAGTTGCAGTTGCAGTCTCAGAACCAGTTGCAGTATCAATTGTCGTTGCAGTATCAGTTGCAGTTGTAGCCGTAGTACCAGTTGCAGTCACCCTTGAAGTTCTTAAGAGTTGGTGATCATTACCGTTGTTACCAGATGGTGCCTCTACCTACAAGTGTCGTCAGAGGTATGTACACACACATGTTTAAATGGTTAATCTTTAAAGGGTATTTGCAGGATAAGGGATCTCTTGCCATAGATCCAGAAATATATCAAGATCTAACACATTTAGAGAAATAATGCAACCCAAGTGTGATTATTCTGATATGCATCTATTTGTTATGACATTATTTTGATCAATGTTGCATGTTTTAGCTATGACCCATCATTCTAAACTTTGATCAAAATCTGAGTCAAGGTATTAGATGGATTAAAATTTTAGATCATAGAGATTATCCTCGAACCCAACCTTCTGTCAAGATAGTGTATTGTCTTAGTACATAAGACAAGTTGAAGAAATCACTCGTCATCTTGAGTGAAAGAGACTTGGAAGAAAAGAAATCACACTCATTCTTGAGGACAAGGCTCCAGGCTCCAGGTTTGATTAATCAAGTTGATAAGATTCAAAGGTACACATGACAAGTTGATGACTACCCCTTTACAAGTAACCACTATAGTTGAGATAACAGTCTTTGTAAATATTATACTTGATAGCATGTGAGCATATAGAGGTAAATACTTAATGTAATCATTTGCCTGATACAAATAACACCCCCTCTAGGAGAAACTTCATGTGTTAGTTCCAGGTTGCCATGGAGGAATGTTCGATCACAACACTATAAGAGTGTTGACCTCATTTCACAGTGTATCTCTTACTTTTTATCATTGCTTCAGACAAGCCATGAGTGATAGCTCTAAAGGAGCTACTATGATGATTATTCGTGCTATTGCTTTATCTATTATTATCAAAAGGATATTATTCTTGCTTGTTGTTTTGTTGACCTTGTTTTAGGCCACAGGTGATAACCCTGAGAAAGCTATAGTGAAGGTTGTAGAAGGAAACATATTATATGAGACATGAATCAGACTATGTACATGACCATATACACTCATGCACCAAAGAAGATGAAGAAGAAGCTATCTCTTGAGATTCGAAATATCTCATATGAAGATCGACTGAAAGGAGCAGAAGGATCCAAAGATGACAGAACATTAGAACGGGAAGCAGATCTTGTTTGAAGCCTAACTCTGTCTTCCATATTTAGACTTGGTATGCAACACCAAGTATACCATGTAAGAGATGATGAAGTCCTTGTAGACTCAGAAGAAATTGAGAGTAATCCTGATCTCAGAAAGGATTAGATGAAGAGACAACTTCCAGGACTGGAAGACAGATATCGTGAGAAGACTAGATCATAACTTCACAGACTCCTAGGAGATATGAAATCTCTGGGATGATTCACTTGTTTCAATGAAAAAGAAGGAATCCAGTCAGAAAGACTAGAATATGAATTCTTCTGTGAGAGGACAAGTCAACATTGACTTCCAATATTGATCTATACAGATAAAACGTGTTGCAAATGTACAAATCCTGATGTATGTCCAGAGGATTCTCCCAGCAAAAAGGGAGAAGACTATGATACGACACTTATTGAAGAAACAGTTCCAGTACTTATGAAGACAACCAGAATAACCATGATTCATATATAGTATGAGATGCAGGGGGAGCAATCCCCATATTTAAAATTTGAGTGGCAATTGGTGCAGTACATCAGTTGGGTCATGAATACATGACTTTGATAGCATTACCCCCATGAAAGAAGAAGAGCTATCCTCAGTATCAGTTATTGAGCCACTCTCAGTTTCAGATGAAACTGTTTCTGTGATAAAATAAGACGAGTTACTCTCAGATTTTAGAATCCATAGTGAGAATGAAGCAATCATTCTCAGCCTCAGAGAAGCTACAGGTGCAGAATCCCAGATTCCAGAAGGAACAGTTGCAGAGAGAGTAGAAGACATACTCCAAGACAGTGAGACATATAGTGCCTTACAGAAAGCACATAGAGCTAACACATGATTGTGCAGATTGAATTGCAGCTGAGAAAGTGCATGTGTTGAAGCAAGATCCTAGAGCTTGATATGGTAGAGCAGAATTGACAGTTTCCTGACGAGCTTGGGCTTTACCAAGAGTAAAAACCTCTACTTCAAGGTTATGAATGATGAGCTGGTGATATTGTTGTTGTATGTGGATGACTTATTCTTAACTAGAGAAGAAAATATCATCACCGAATGTAAGAAGAAGCTCGCTTCAAAATTTGAGTTGAAAGACCTTGGCCTAATGCATTATTTCTTAGGTCTTAAGGTATGGTAGAATCCAGAGAGAATATTCCTTAACCAAGGGAAGTATATAGTCGAAATCCTGAAGAGATTCGACATGTTGGAGTGAAAGTCCATGAATACACACATGGAAATGAAGTTGAAGCTATTAGTCGGCACTTCGTCAGAATTGATTGATGTCACACTGTATAGACAAATCATTGGATCATTGATGTACCTGAAGAACACCAGACCAGATATTTGTTTTTCCGTGAACACCTTGAGTTAGTTTCTGGTAGAACCCAAACATCTTCACCTAGTTGTTGCAAAACATGTGATGAGGTACCTTAAGGGTACATTAGATTGTGGTCTCAACTATGATGGAGATCATGATTTCACACTGAGTGGGTACACTGATTCAGATTGGGATGGAAGTGTCTCTGATAGGAAGAGCACTTCAAGATGTTGTTTCAGTTTGGGATCAGCCATGATCTCATGACAGAGTAGGAAGCAATCCAACATTGCTCTCAGTGCAACGAAAGCAGAATACATTGTTGCATGTTATGCCAGCTAAGAAGCTATATGGCTTTGAAAGTTGTTGACCGATCTATTCGACCTAGAGATGGAAGCAACCACGATCCTATGTGACAACCAGAGCTGCATAAAGATGACATAGAATCCTGTATTTCATGACAAGTCGAAGCACATAGAGATCCAATATCATTACATCCGTGACATGGTGTAGAGACGAGCCATAAAGCTCCAATATGTTAGCACGAATGAACAGGTTGTTGATGTGTTGACCAAGCCTCTATCTCATGTAAAGTTTGAGCACTTTCGAGATAAGATTGGTATAGTCCGAAAGGACCTCCCTCGAAAGAGGGAGTATTTTTGTGTTGAGATATGCCAACCTAGTACTGTGCTTCCAGCTTAATTGTTGTGACGTAAAGCCAGTCTAGTGTTGTGCTTCCATCTTAATTGTTGTGTTGAGATATGTCAGCCTAGTACTATACTTCCATCTTAATTGTTGTGACATAAAGCCAGTCTAGTACCGTGCTTCCAACTTAATTGCTATGTTGAGATAGGTCAGCCTAGCATTGTGCTTCCAAATTAATTATTGTGACGTAAAGCCAATCTAGTATTGTGCTACCAGCTTAATTGTTGTGTTGAGATTCCAGCTTAATTGTTGATGCCAGCTTAAAGGTTGTGTTGTGATTCTATCTTAATGGTTCTGTTGTGATTCCAACTTAATTATTGTGGTGTTTTCCAGCTTAATTGTTGTGTGGTGTGTCGGCTTAATTGTTGTGATGATTTGCTAGCTTAATTGTTGTGATGTTGTGCCAGCCTCGTGATGTGATGATGTGTTTCCATCCTTGCGCTGTGATGTTAGCCTCGTGTTGTGATGATGTGTTGCTAGCCATTGTGTTGTGATATTGTTTCTTTTGATGTTGTATCAACCTTGTGTTGTTATTGATGATGAGGATGTATTAGTGTTATACTAATCCATGTCGATGCAGTTGATGATGATGATGCCACTTCAGTCTCTTGTTGAAGATGATGATGATAGTGCCACTTCAGCCTCTTGTTGAAGATGATGATGATGATATTATTTCAGCTTTAATGCTGAAGATGATGATGATGTTACCTTAGCCTCATACCAATGAGGATGATGATGCTACTCCAGCTCCATGCTGTGTTGATGATGCTCTAGCCTCTGTGCTATGTTGATGATGAGAAAAACTTCCAATGATTTATAGATATGCCAGTCAATTTTCCAAGATGATATTGATGATGTTGTCCTCTCACCCACCTGATGTTGTTGATGATGTTGTCCTCTGTCTCACTTGATGTTGTTGTAGAATACCCTTCTTATTAAGGGGGAGTGTTGAAATAATGTAACTGCAAAGTGTATTCTAATTATTATTGTTGTATTATTCAATAGATCAATCCCGTATTACGGATTGATCATGTCGGCTATTGTAAAAGACCAAATCCCCTTTTGCAGATTGGTCAAAACATAATTGTAATAGGCATAATAATAAGTCGGCCCCATAATATATTAAAGGGGCCCCATAATATATTAGAGGTGGTTATAACCACCCAGAAGAAGAAGTTGGGCCTACCAGTGAAGAGACACCTCTGTCCACACATTCTAGAGTTGTATAAATAAGGAGGCTAGCGCCTCATTTAGATACACACTCACTTGTTCATTGAGAATCAAGTTTCAGAGCTGTAGTTGGAGAAGAGAGAGAGAGAGAGAGAGAGAGAGAGAGAGAGAGAGAGAGAGAGAGAGAGAGGCGCATTCTTGGGAGAGAACTTTATGTATTTGTGTGAGTTATCTCTTAGCATTGTATTGGCTATCTATAATAAGGAAGTTTTGTTGAGTTTTCTCCCTCATGAGGGTTTCCTAGGATAAATGATGTGTCTCTTGTGATTGTGTATTTCTCAGTGATCTTATCTTATGCTATTGTTATCTAGTGAATTGCAAAGAACTCTAATAATAGCTTAAACCTTAACAATAACATCATTTATTATCACCATATGCTTACTCTGCTTGGTTGTTGAGTACTAGTGGCAGGTATATCGTTTTGGGTCAAGTGCTCAATGGTGGACTTCTTCGAATGTATGGACGAGGTAGGCCTTTTATCTTCTCTTGCTAGCATATTTGTTTACATAACATACTTGAGAATATAGTTGATTTCTGCAGTCATTTCCGTCTGTTGTGGTTTACCCTAGCCATAGAGAGATTTTCCTCGTAACAAGGATATATCTATTGCAGAAAGTTCGTTGGGCATCTTAGCAAAAATAATCATAAAATACTTCAACACATTTGCATCGCAACCTTGAGAATCAAGGAATGCATCTGCTTCATGAAGCTTGAGACTCTTATTTGCAGAGGGAAGGTCGAGCGTTCTCCTACACACTTTTGGGGTTAGGAATACCAAATTCTTTCCTTTTTTAGATACTTAGATTCTTCTCGTATTGGAATCAAATCTTTGTGAGCACTTGGATACGAGCTCCTTGAAGTTGAATACTTTAGCTTCATGACCAAGATTAACTAGCCCAGTGAAATTTCTTATCTTTCCTTGCAAAAGAATTAACTATATCACCACAAAAAGGCTCCTTCTTCCTTCTAGTTTCCATACTTTGTGTTTCTTCAATGCACTTTGGTATATGTAAAACCATAGTAATGAATTATGAAGCTCAAATTGAAAAAAAAACTAAGTGTATGGTTGGTATTTAAAAAAATGTCCTTTCCACACATACGAATTACTTTCGAAATACAAGTATCATAAACAGAAACCACTAAGTATATATTTGAAAAACATGACATTTGCTTCCCATTAGTCCTAAATTGTTGCCCTTTCCTCATAAATTGGAACACATTAATGTGCCATAAGTGACTCTTGATTAACGTGTGAAGCACGTGGCTTAAAGGAATCAATTGTGCAGAACTATCGAGAGTGTGGAAGTGTATAAAGTGGAAGTGATATGGGTTCTCCGCACAAAAGCGTTGAAAATAGACTAAGTATGGGTAGTGCGAGAAGGGCCCCGTGGGGAGTGTGGAGTGTAGAAGAGCAAAATTGCGGGAGGAAAAGTGGTGTGAGTTCTTTGCACCAAGAGTTGAAAATAGAGTAAACCAAGAGTTGAAAATTGAGTAAGTGTTGGGTTATGCAGGGAAATTTTTGTGTGGAGTGTGAAGTGCGGGGGAAGCATTTGTGTAGAGTGCAGGGAAATTGGGATAGTAAAAGGATTCACACACATCAAAATATGGCTAAGTATAAAAACTTTAGATTAAGAAAATTGAAGGGATAGTGGATTGGGAGAAAATTTGTACAAGATATGGATTGAAAGGTGAGACATAAAATGGATCAACACAATCTTAACAAGAATAACATATATGTATCAGTCATCCTTAAGATCTATTAAGTTTACATTCTTGAAAAAAAAGTTTAAGTGTTTTGAACTTACACAAATAATATTCAATGTAAGGAAAATCATTGGGACTTAAAGTCATTAACTGATTTTCAATCTGGTGGGTTGGAACAATATTTTGTTTACCAAACACAACTTGAAGCTTTTCCAAAGCTTCATCAGGGTCAACAATTCCTTGAAGGTTAAGCCTTAAATCAAGAGATATGAACATTATGAGTATTCCACATGCTTAGTCATTCTTATTATCCCATTTGGAATTTTTTTCGGCATCTATGGGTTCTTGTTATTTTCCCAAGGTAATCCAGTACAATCCTTTACTTCTTAGCACATCCTCCATATTGGATTTCCATGAGAATTAGTTGGTAATGGTAAGCAAAAGATCACTAGGAGAATCCAAATTAAAATATGCAGAAAATATGGATTTAAAAATTGAAACTGATGGTCTGGATGGAAAGTTATAAAAAACATAGGTTGTTTAAAAAAAACAACACTGAAAACAGATTTCAAATGTGAAAGTTATGTCATTTTTAAGAAAAAAAAGCATAAACAGTAACCCAACAGTCACATCGCAAGTAGAAGTTGGTCCATGTGGTGATGCCCCTCATTTTCTAACTTTGTGTATAAACCCACATTTACAAATAAATTACTTATGAAGTGACCCACTTTTATAAAATCAATAAGAATCACTTTTTCAATGAAGTGTTGATGTTTTAGTAGCATCAGACATGTACTTCCACATTGGCTTGGTGTCTAGCATGTGGAAGTTGTCTGTAATGCCTCTCAGAACCTTAGGAAGATAATAATTAAATTGAATGACATTTTATGATTAATGTGAGTTTATTAGGTTAAATTCCTAAGTATTTGGCATTTGTAACTTAAGTGAGTTGATTAAATCCTAGTCGTTATATCTAAAGTGAAGGGGAGATCTAAATCTTATCCATTGATCACTTTAGA
>JZKD02S0031601.1:263359-284334 GCA_000966675.3 Picea glauca
CTTTCTCAGGAATAGTTTATTTACCAGGGACTTAGACTGATACAACTTCCCCAACTTTTCCCATAAATCCTTGGCTGTAGCTTCCTCTGACACATTCAGTAATACTGAATCAGAGGGACACAGTCGAATTGTGCTCTTTGCCTTTTGATCCGTCTTTTTCCAGTCATCTGCAAAAGTTCCTGTAGGTGCAGTACCTAGATCTACCGCGATCCACTGATCTCTGTCCACCAAAAGATCTTCCATCTTGAGCTTCCATAGCTCAAAGCTTTTCCCATTAAACTTCTCGATCTCCATCTTCGAATTGCTTGACATTTATTTTCACCTGAAAAACAATACCGCAGATCTCCCACTGTAACAAGGCTTATCACAGTCCCGAGCCAAACCCTTGATGACAAAGGCGTCCCCCTGAAGCCAATAAAGCTCTGATACCAAATGTAAATTCTAACCTTGTACATTATCTACTGCAAACTGATATTCAGAAAAGAACAGAAAAGATACAATGGCAAATACAAACATTACACAGAGATTTTTCACTTGGAAACCCAAACCGAGAAAACCAACATATATTATATTCATACATTTGTTTACAATGAAATATACATATAGGAGCCAGCGGCATCCAAAACCCTAACCCAATGACCTGGATTAGTCCAAAACCCTAATTCCTTAATTGAAAATAGAAAACCATCGACAAAAAACCATGTGCTGAAAAACCACCTAAATATTATGTGGTCCCAGAAATATGTCGTCCCGGTGCGAAAAAAAAATTATGGGGCTCTGCCTCCCTTCACGCTCGGCACAAATGCTCAGACACTACTACTCATGCAAAGAATATAACACATACCCAACACCTAAGTGATAGGATGAGACACACATAGAGTGAGGACATCTCATTAATTGGGTGAAGAGCATTTCATCCAAGTGTGAGTGGGAAGGGTTGAGGAAAGGAGCAAAGGGGAAGCAAGGGAGATAGCAATCGGGTGGGATAGGCTATTTGTTGCATTGTATTCCTTTGATGGGTCATTATGCCAGGATGGGAGCCCAAGATTTTATTTAATAAAATCAACTCAGATCTGGTTTTCCCTTCGGGGTTTTTTCCAATGGTGTTTACCCAGATATCTTATGCAATGTGTATGGTTTCAATCTCTTATGCTTCCACTTATTTATTTGGTTAATAACCTAGCTATGATTTTAATTAATAAAGTGATTTTATTTGAGATTATTAGTCATGTGTTGGGGTGTGATAAATTAGCATGGTATCAAAGATTGGACTCTAAAGAAGGGAAACCAAGAACACGAGATCGATATTTGCAATGCAAAAAAAAATTATATTGCAAGTTTGCGAGAAATTATTTTATCGTAGCTTTTGTAGCTGCCGGGTAACTCAAAATTAAAGAGATAGAGAGAGAGAGAGCGAAAAGAAAGTCATACAACAACTATACAATCTGTACAAACACAGTATGGATCGTACATTGTACAACCGCATGAAGATATGGTTGGGAGGTGTGGATCGCAACAATACAGTTGGGTGTTGAGGATGAGAGGTAGATCAGGCTTTGGATGCGAAGGAGCCATGCAGGCGGGTGATAAAGGCCACGAGGTCGAACAGGTAGAAGCTATAGATTCAAACTGCAGAGTAGAGGAGGTCACAGACTAAGGAAAGCAGTTGTGTAGATATCAAAGGACGCCTATGAGAGATCTACACGACGTGAAAGTGAGGCCGACAAAGGTGGCCATGAGTTGAAGAGCTCGAGTTGGTGTAGAGAGAAAATGTCAGTAGAAAATTCTAGGACGTGGCAATGGACGTTGGAAGGGGACGACAAGAGAAGAGAGAATCGAGCGACATAGAAGCATAGGCCATAAGCAGTGTGGTTAGGGGTGAAGGGGATGAGGAGAAGCTACCAAGCATAGAAAATTGGTGGCTGAGGAGTAGCTTCTAGATAAAAGTCCAACAGTTGGCAGAGAGAGACGATTGAGACAACCAATCATAGGTTGGCTAGGGAGGCCGCCAACTACCCAACAGTCTCCAAATAGGGTCACAAAGTTTCCCAATAGTAGATCGTAGGGGGCATAGGGATAAAACAATCACCAGCCATGAATTCGGCCATCCCTGAGCAACGGGAAGATGTCCAGAAAATGGACAAAAATAGTCAGGTAGTGCCCAGAAAGGACTTGGGCAACCCAAAAAAGTACCCAGGAAGTAGCAAAAGACTGTGGGCAGCCACATGTAGCTTCAAGAAGGGGTCCAGGAAGCAAGCAGTGAATCTGGGCAATGAGAAATAGGTCGGGGAAGTGGCTCATGTTACCTCTCCAAGAGTAGGTACCCTATATTTTCACTTGGCTACACCATTGTAAGTCGAAGGATGCAAGTCAAAATCCATGTAAACCATAGTGGTTGATTTTGTAATGGACTCCTAGATCAATCCCCTTAGTTCCTGTCTCAATGTATTTCATCCTGGATAGGATTGGAGGCCTTGAAATGGATCTATTGGGACACATGGTTGTGTGGAGCCATGATTCTTATGTAGGCGTGATTGTATTTTGTGGGGCCTAGTCTCGTCCATGTCATGCACACCTATGTCTTCCCACATGGTTATTTTCTATTGAGTTTGTAGGCATCTCTTGACCATGGTGGATTTATCATTTTTTGTTATCAACATGGTGCATTGAGTCTGTATCATTGCACGTATTTTGAGACAGTTCATAGATTCCAATGCAATGGGTCCCTGGAGGAAATAATACAACCCTGGAGGAAAAAATACAACGTGGACTCAAAATGATCAGAAAAATTTAACAAGCAAAATCCATATTGCACATTTTGGATTGATGAAATATTAAGGGAGATATTGCCCCAAGAAGGAAAATTGTCCCATTCCTCTAAGATAGGCGTTGAGCACATTTCCCATGTTGAAAGGTCAAAGAATAGGAACATTATGGTTTACTAGCCAATGGAAAAATTTTGTCAAGTCAAAGATGCTCTTTTTCCAAGCAAAATAGTTCATTAACCCACTAAAGAACATAATTGTCCCCTTTGGGACAATTCATACCTTCTCATTTATGGGTTTAAATAGTCAAACTAGTTGTTGGAGTAAAAGGAGGTCAAATGTGGAAAAAATATAGTTGTTGTGCTCTTTTATCAAGGGAAAAATGTACCTAAACATATCTCCTCCACCAAATTGCATTCTCTCCAAGTTTATATGATTTTATCTTGGTGGAGCGAACCTCTCTTGGGGACAATTTCAATGGTCAAACTATTCTAAAATGGATTTTAATCCATTTTCTCATGAAGCTATGTAATTAAAAATATATTATTCGACAGGTTTATCCTCCAACCAATTGTGGATGAGAAAACCAAGAAAATTATTGCTTTATGAGGGAGGTAGAAATTAGTCATTACAATAAAAACTATATAAGACTAACCCCTCCTCTCATTTGATGTTGATGAAACTTTATGAGATCATAATTCCATATTTTTTAACTCAATTCTCTTGTGTCACTATGGATTGTCTACTATAATGCTTATTTTTCTTGGCCAAGGTTTATTTTAATTGTGCTTTAACAGAGGTTTCTTAGGATAATTGCAAGAGGTGACCAATCAATCCATTAAGGGGCTACATAGTCACATGGAAGAAATGAAATAAATTCTTGTTTTATTTCTTTCTTTGTGGGTTCTTAGTGAAACACACCCAAGTTGTTTGACTGACTTATTTGGAAGTAGCTTCAACCAAGTGGTATGTTATCACTTTGACCCAAGTTGATTGGTTGTCTTGGAGACCATCCATCAAGGATATCTCTTAGCAAATCCAAGTAGGAATCCATCTATTGTTGAAATTTCTAGTATTGGGGGCAATAGTCTTCTGACTCCAAACACAATCAACTAGAAATCCATCTGAGGCCAACATTGAACTCACGGGGTCACAATTGCTCAAACTAAGAGACATCTAAAGGTAAAAAGAGGTAAATATTTTCTCTCAATTTCTTCAACCAATTACTTTCAAAATTTTAAATCATCTTTTATTTAAAAAAAAATACAAAAAAACATACCCTGCCTTAGTTCTTCATATTTATACCTTATAAGCTAGTAGATCTTGGGTTTTTTTCTTCTTGGGAATTTCCCTACCCCAATATAAGTTTACCCTTGCGTTTGATGCTTTATTGAATATATTTCATGAGGGTTTTCTTGAAGAATAATGTGTAGATCTGTGTTATTACAACAAAAAACATCTTCAGATCTACACCCATTTTTGCATGAGAAGGGGCATATATTGTAATTATTTACCTCCCAAACCCTTCAATAACTTTTCCATATCTGATTTATAAGTTTTGTCTTTACTTTTTGGTTAATATAGAAGAAAACTATATCCTAGCAAGCATTTCTCTTGGTTGTAGCAAGTTTGAGTTTTGACCTCAAGGGGATTTGAACCCCAAATCTGCAGAGATAATTTCTAGCTAGCTAGAAACTATTTCTACTACATATCTAAAGGCTCTAGGGCATAGTATTCTTTCATACTTGTCTTCCCTATCCTTTCTACCCACAAATCTATTGATCTAGTGTGATTACACACTTGTGGGAGGCCTCAAAAGACCATTTTCTTGTTGGTTTTATGTGTTTTCTCTATTTTTCCAAGTCTGTTATAACAGTAAAGCAAGGAGATATCTCATTTCCATCCACTTCTTGAAAGGTACACATATTACAAATAATATGTAAAGTGGTAAGGACATTCACCCATTTTCTTGCACATTATTTAGCCAACATTTTGGTGGATTGGGGTAAGTTAGCTTGTTGGTTGTTACTTGATTTTCTGCATTATTTATTAGTTTAGAAAGATCTTTTAAACAATTAAATCCTACCTTCACCTAGTGTTTTATGTTTAGGCACTAGTCTCAAGATCCTTGGAGGTGAAGTGATATTTTTTGGGAAGTCTCCCAAAGCCTCTTAATGTGGGAGTTTGGCTTGAACATGGAAGGATAGGTGTTGTGGTGACATTGGGCACCTATCCCCTGTGTTTCTACCATAGAAGACTATGAACCTTGGTGGTCTACTATTTTGGTTGATAAATGTTCCCAGGTAGGGATCCAAACAACTAAATTTATTTGTGTTTGTTGATTTGTTATGTGGGCTACAACAAGCAGTAGAGTGATAGAGGACAAGGCGCTAGTAGCTCCAAAGATTGAGAATCTTAGAGGGAGTCAACCTTCAGGTTTAAGTGGGAAGGAGCACACTTCCAAGTCTGTCAAGAACCAGTCATGGTACAAGATGACCATGCAGGGTGCTTAGGAGTAGGAGGATTTTAGGAGCATGATCTCAGAGGGAAGTCTTCGAAGATGGGTTTGAGCAAGATGGAAAGGATAGCTTTGTTTCATAGGCATCATCCAAACAGTTGTACTAGAGAGTATCCATGGTAGCATATATGATAGTGAAGACAGAGCCACTTCCATGTGGTAGAAGTACCTTCCTCGCTAAGAAGGAGTGTTGATGTTTTAGTAGCATTAGACAAGTACTTCCACATTGTCTTGATGTCTAGCATGTGGAAGTCATTCGTAATGTCTCTCTAAACCTTAGGAAGTTCACTTTATGAGTTAATAATTAAAGTGAATGGCCTTTTATGATTAATGTGATTTAATCAAGTTAAATGCATAAGTTCTTGGCATTAGTAACTTAAGTAAATTGATTAAATCCTAGTTGTTAGATCTAAAGTGAAGGGGAGATATAAATATCATCCATTGATATCTATAGAGATCTAGGATTTAGGTTTAACTTAACATAACAAAAGGCAGCCTAAGTGAGAGGATGAGACACACACGGAGTGATGAGATCTCATTGATTGGGTGAAGAGCATTTCATCCTAGTGTGAGTGGGAAGGGTTGAGGAAAAACACAAAGGGGCAGCAAGGGAGATAAAAATCAGGCGGGCTAGGCTATTTGTTGCATTGTGTTCCTTTGATGGGCCATTATTCCAAGATGGGAGCCCAGGATTTTATTTAATAAAATCAACTCAAATTTGGTTTTTCCTTTGGCATTTTTTCCAGGGGTTTTTACCCCGACATATTGTGCAATGTGTATGGTTTCAGTTTTTTATGCCTCCACTGATTTATTTGGTTACTAATCTAATTGTGCTTTTGATTAATAAAGTTATTTTTTTTCAAGATTTTTAGTTGGGTGCTAGGTTCAGATGAATGAAGATGAAGTTACTTTATAAATTAAAGTTGCATGCAAAAAAAAACTTAAAAGAAAATATTGAAGTTATTTAATAATGGTAAAGAAAATATTAAAGTTATTTAATAATGATTCACTTTTATAATTTAAGTGAAAGGCAATTTACAATGAATGCATGAAGTTTTTCAAAAAGTAACAAAAAAAGAAACTTGAACTCAAGACCTCTTACTAAATAAATTAATTTTTAACCAAGTGAGCTAGTGCAAAACACATTATAATCTTAAAGGAGGAGGATGGGGGTGTTGTTGTTGGAGATTGACCTCAAGCCGTGTGTTCAAAAAAACTTATTTTCATATGTTCACACACAAAAACAATTACACTTTTCAATAGCAACAAATGAGTTAGATCTCGATTAGCTTACCTAGAAAATGCAAATTTTCTTTTTGTTTATGATTTTTCGAGATTGCACAGAGTGCACGACAAAGAGCATACATAGACAAGAAAATACTTTTTGCTATGTTTCTAATTTGCTAAGATCACATAGAGTGTAGGGAAAAGAGCATACACAAACTGGAAAGAGTAGCAACCCGAATATATATATATATATATATATATATATATATATATATATATATATATATATATATATATATATATATATATATATATATATAATAATAATAATAATAATAATAATAATAATAATAATAATTAATTAATTAAAATGGTGTATTCATGTTTTATACCTTCGGATTTGTCTAAAATGGTCATATCTTGGGAAAAGGGAAACCTTTTTGAGTGAAACAAAAAACATTTATAACTGAGAGAAGCACTCCAGACGTAATGAAACATCCTCTAAACCCAGAAATGTACATAAATCAAAGAAACCAAAAATGTGACAACACAACTTCAAGATCTCTATCTACAATGAGAGTGGGTCTTCAAACAGACTCGGATACCATGTTCGACAACATAAGGTATTCCAATAGAGGCCAAGGACATTTAGTAACCACTTAAACAAAAATATCAAATATCAACACACCAATGTTCTTACGTGGTAAAACCCCAATGTGGGGAAACATCCACGACCCCAGGCAACATGGCCACTCGAGGCAATTTATTAATGCAAAAGAAAAATACTTTACAAGAGAGTTTCTCGCAATCGATCATCAGTAAATGATATTCCATGTTCTTTAAATAGATATCATTGACCAATCAGGTGTTAAACCAAGAATCAATGTATCCATTAAGATTGAGGAGAATATGAGCCATCATATCACTCTATATCTAGAACATATCATGACCATCATATTCCAAATGCATACTAATTTATATTAAATAAACACACTATAACCTAACAACACATTAGACCAAGTTGATATTAACTAACTCCAAAGTGTCTAAATATCCTAACAATCTTATCATTGCTAGGATATAACTAGAATATCAACATAAAGGGTAAAACATCAAATTACTTATACCTATGGATGTTATAACATACTTCAAAATTTCTTCCATTATGAATAAATAACAACATAAACATAAATACTATGTCATGATTAACATGAAAGAATCCAATACATCAAATAGTGATGAGCTAGTAGAATATTTTTCCACTTGATAGCTTGAATTAAACTTCCAAACAGAAGAAGGGTGACACACTCTAATAGTGTGATAGTTACAACAACCAGACCATTTACAAAAAGAGCTCTTAAAAACATAAGAAAAGATAAACATAACTAATCTAATGCAAGACTCTCTTTGATGGTTTGTTACATTTTAGGGAGATTACAACTAGGCCAATATTCTAGAATATGCTCAAAATGAAGGTAATGCACATCAATTTAACTACCAAGGGATTAATCAAAATGTTGAAGTTCATTAGGATTTTTGAACCACACCATTCCCAACCCCTAATAGTAAATTACTTTCTCTAACATTTTTTTCTTCGGTGATTATAAGTCATCTATGGAGCCTTGAAAACTCTTGATATGACAATATATGTATGACATATTATATATATCTTCTATTTTTACCTTGATCTCAAGAGAACAAAGTAGATAACCATATTATGAGCAAGAGATTCCAATGGTAAAGATGCACACAATTTGTTATCTTCCTAGGTTTCAGATGGTTTGAATGAAATAGATTCTAGAGTGAGAACAAGAATGAAACAAAATCCTTGCTCATAGTCATTTATTTAAAGATCAATTCCAAATAACAAGGCATCATATTCATACCAAAAGGACTATATATAAATAACATGAATTAAAATTTAAAAGGATGCCAGTTGCATATAGGACGTTACAAATGTCATATTAATCCTACAACCAACTTCCTTGAACAATTTATTAGCAATGAGCATGCCATTGTAGGGCACATAAATATTTGATAATAATCAAATCCATAATAATATATTGTAGGAAAGGATTGTTAGTTAAGCTATACATCTGTGATATTGCTCATCTTACTCTTTGATTTTTTTTTTATCTCCATGTGTAAATATACATTAGTTCCATTGTCATAGGAGTGCTTTAGTCAATGTTGAAGAACCAAAACCTTAATAACTTTGAGATGCCATATAATATTTTACTTCTGTAAGTTGCATGGTTGTTTTTCTCATTCTTATTGTGTAACTGTCATAATTGTCAGATCATCATTATTATTGTATAAATTACACAATGATACATGGGTTCAATGAAAAACTAGATATGAATGCATCTGCAATGTTCTGAAAGTGAAGTAAAAAGTATATTCTAAGGATTTCCCAAGAAACAAGTCACATCTTCAACAACAATCTCATAGGATTAAATGAGGTATTAACATGTGAAAACACCAAATATTTTATTACAACATAAATCTTCCCCAATATCCAAGATTACATCAAGGGATAAGGAGGGTTGAGAACCTCACACTTAGACCTTTATCATAACTTCTTTTTTCCACAATTAGCCATTATGCTCAAATAAAGGTTACATAAGTGCAAGCTTATATGCTTCTCTTTCTTAGATTTACAATATGCTTAATCATTCCAACTTTTGACCATTTTTTGGAAGGCACAGAACAATCCAAGTGAAATCAATATTTTCATAACCATGATTAAGTGATATTGGGTCAATTATTTGGACGAAAATAAGCTTAGAAGGTGAACCATAAACTAGAATCATTCCTCTTGGGTTATAGCAACAACAAGGAGGCATCAACACAAATCCTAGGATGTAAGAGTATGCATCTTGTTTAGTCCTTTCAATAGTTTAACACCACACTTGAGCATACACTTGTAGTTTCAAACTCCAATTTACTCTTGAAAATAGGAAATAATGAACCCAAAACATATCATCTAAGATTGGAGGTTCTCCTAATTATCACACTTGGATGCACTTTTTTCCTCCAACTTCATTCTATTTGAGATCAAGTTTGAAATGTCCTTTATGGATCTGTCATGTACCCAGATTCTTCGTTGTGTATTATTTCAATATGTCATCCACATTTTGAATTATAATCTTCAATATCACCTAAGTGCTTTATTCTTATCAATTGACTAAAGTAATCTTGTTCCAAAACTTTTCCATATTGTGCTTCTAAGTCTCTTGTAAATAAACTCCAAGTATAATTATAAGAATGGGGTTTCCTTTTAACTACATGTCGATACCATTGATAGGGTTTTCTCTCAAAGTACAAGGTTGATAAGGAAATCCTTTGCTTATCATCCATAATATTATGTAATTCAAAGTATTTATCTATTTGGTTCACCCATGTAAAGACTTATGTTCAATCAAAAAATTTTAATTCGACCTTGGGACAGGTGACACCCTTAGGAATCCATCGATAATTAACTCCATTATTAGAGTTAAATTGATGCAGGAGCATCTGAACCAAATGATCTCTTTTGACTCAAAAGGTAAAAAACCTTTACTAAGGGAGTTGGTTCCCTAATTGTTTATTCTGTTATGTAATAAATCTCTTGAATACCTCTAGAAGGTACCGAGGATCTTTCTGTTATATAGGAGGTTGGGTGGTTTCTTAATTATATATGATTAGAGGATTTTTAGTGATCAATTCGTTGAAACAACCCAGGCTCAATCAAGCTTAAATCTGTGTGATTGTATTGAGAAAAGGGTTGGTTGATTGATTGGTTTTTGGATGTAAGAGGATGAAGCATTGATTATGAAGATGTTATAAAATTGAATAGAATTACCAGAGAATGATTTGATTCTCCTTCAAATCATTGTGTGTATATTGATGTTATCACAGGGTTGAGTGATCTATGTTTACGAATTCTAATTAAATAATGTGATATTGATCTATACATCCTTGATAGAACAAGAATATTCCTTCTGAGTGTGGATAGATAGATGTGTGAGACGATCTGTAGGGATGAAGCCGAGCTCTGCACAGGGGAAGTGATCATCACAGAAGGAAGAATGTGAACCGTTCATCTCTCAGATTGAGCAAACACCAACTGTTCGATCCGTTGGAGGACTGATCAACGATCAGATCAAGTCGTGATCGTTGGATATACAAGCACCGGATCAAGGGCAGGGATTGCTTGCGAAGCATGAAGGGAGAATTAAACATTGTGTTAGTTCCACTCCCGCAATTGGTCAGGATCGCTGCATCTCCCCGATCAAGAGATCGATGGCTTTGATAGATCCGCCTATAATCGCGCAACTTCAATTGCGGAGTTCAGGTGACGAATTAAACCGCAAAGAAGTTGGACCTTCATAATCCATGGAGACCATTGATCTCCGTCCACCGGTTGATCTAATGACTGGTAAGGCCTGTGGGTTTTTCAATGCGATCGTCTCAATTCAGAACAATATCGGAAGTGATTTTTGGTCGAATTCATACACGACTTGCATCAGTTTGGTATCAGAGCGAACCGATTGCTCTTGATAAGTGAACCATGCTGATAAGTGAACCATGCCACCGAGGAGGAAAGGTGTAGTTCCTTTTGGTAGGGGTCGAGGTAGAGAAGTATGAAATGATGTTGTATTAGAAGAATTTAGGAGACTTCACGTTAGAATGGAAGCCATGGAGACAAACTAGAGAATAAATCATGAAGATGGTTATATCAGTGAGTAAGCAAAGGTTCAATCTTCTAAAGAAGAAGCAGAAGAGACACAATATGAAAGAATACTCAGAATGTTGGCGAAGGCTAGTAGCAGACCAAAGGTAGAGGTTCTTGTGTACGACAAATTTATGAATGTGGATGATCTAATGGACTAGATCAACACCATGGATAAATATTTTGACTTTGAAGAGGTTGAAGACAGCAAGAAGGTGAAGTATGCAACTACCAAACTAAAGGGACATGCAACCATATGGTGGGATGAATTGCAGATACACAGACAGGGAAAAGGTAAATCAAATGTTAATCAATGGGATAAGATGATGAACACAATAAAAAGTAAATTTATGCCCAAAGACTACTAGTTGAACTTCTTTAAGTAATTACAGAACCTTATTCAGAAAGGAATGAAAGTTAAGGAGTATATAGAGTAATTCTACAGGTTGAATATCAGGGTTGGACACATAGAAGGAGATATGGAGAAGGTGGATAGAAATAATAATGGTCTTAGATATGATATCCAAGATGAGATAGGGATGTTGACTCTCAAGACTGTTGAGGATGCATATCAAGCAACTTTGAAAGCTGAGGAGAAGATTGGAAGGAATCAAAGTCAAAGGAATAGAGGAAGAGGTATAATCTGTGGCAGAGGATATGATAGTGGAGGAAGAATCCAAATTACTAAAGGCGAAGGGGAAATCTCAAGAAGCCCATCACCAAGAAGAGTTGATTCCAGGGGTAGAATATTTGTCTTTAGAGGAAGAGGAAGAGGAAGAGAAACAAGATGTTACACATGTGGAGAAAGAGGACATATGTCTTGGGACTGTCCTAAGAGTAAAGCAACAAACCAGAGGAATGTAAATGTAGTGGAAGCAAGGGAAGAACTAGCAAATGTAGCAGTTGAACCAGAAGCTCCTGAGATAGGAGAGTCATTGATGTTGAAAAGGGTCTTGGTTAAGGCAGCAAAGGAAGTGATTGAACCAGCTTAGAATAAAATCTTGTTCAGGACTGTATGCAAGTCAGGAGGTAAGTCTTGAAAAGTGGTCATAGACAGTGGGAGTGCAGATAATTTTGTTTCCATAGAGATGGTAGAGAAGTTGGGATTGAAGAGGATGGCACATCCCACTCCCTATAGAGTTTCCTAGTTGCAGAAAGGACATCAAATATTGGTGAATGAGTAGTGTAAGGTGGAAATAAAAATTGGTAACTATAAAGATGTGGTGTTATGTGATATAATGCCAATGGATGTATGCCATGTTCTGTTGGGAAGACCTTGGAAATATGACAGGAAAGCCATTCATGATGGTAGAAGGAATAATTGCTCCTTAGAGGAAGATGGGAAGAAACATATGTTGTTTCCTTTGAAAAGATGAGACAACTAAAGGTGAATTAGGACCTAGTATTCTATTGATGAGTGGAAAAGAATTGTTGCAAGGAGTTAAGAAGGCTGAGGAGTTAAATTTTGCTCTAATTGGTAAGCCAAATGTAATATTTACTGCTACAAATTTAAATGATTTGCTTGAATAAGTTCAAGGTATGCTTGACGAGTTTGTTGATATTATAGTAGATGAACCGCCTGATGCATTACCACCTGTGAGAAGTATCGATCATCATATTGATCTGATACCTGGAGCAAGTTTTCCTAACAAAACAACTTGTAGATTGACACCTCAAGAAAACGAGGAACTTAAGAAGCAGGTGCAAGAATTGTTGGATAAAGGACGGGTGAAGGAAATTTTGAGTCCATGTGCAATACCAATAGTGCTTAGCCCAAAGAAGGATGGAGGATGGTGCATGTGTATTGATTCCAGGGTTATCAACAAGATTACTATCATGTATAGGTTTTCCTTACCCTAAATTGATGATTTGATGGATTGTTTATTTGGTTCAAGGTACTTTTCAAAAATAAATTTTAAAAGTGTCTATCATCATATAAGGATTAGAGATGGGGGTGAATGGATGACTGCATTTAAAACAAACAATGGTTTGTATGAGTGGTTGGTGATTCCTTTTGTGCTCTCAAATGCACTAGGTAAATTCATGAGATTAATGAATGAAGTATTGAAAGAATACATTGGGAAATTTGTTATTGTTTATCTTGATGACATTCTGATTTACAGTCAGACTAAATAGGAGCATTTGAAACATCTTAAGATGATTTTGAGTAAACTGCAGAAGGATAAGTTGCTGATAAATTTGAAGAAGTGTAGTTTCATGAAGAAGGAGCTGATATATCTAGGATTTGTAGTCTTTGAAGAAGGGTTGAAGATGGATCCAAAAAAGGTACAATCAATTATTGATTGGCCAAATCCAAGAAGTGTATATGAGGTAAGAAACTTTCATGGTCTTGGTAGGAAGTGAGTTTTGGTCGAATTCATACACTACTTGCATCAGTTTGGTATCAGAGTGAACCGATTGCTCTTGATAAGTGAACCATGCCGATAAGTAAACCATGCCACCGAGGAGGAAAGGTGTAGTTCCTCTTGGTAGGGGTCGAGGTAGAGAAGCATGAAATGATGTTGTATTAGAATAATTTAGGAGACTTCACGTTAGAATGGAAGCCATGGAGACAAACTAGAGAATAAATCATGAAGTTGGTTATATCAGTGAGGAAGCAGAGGTTCAATCTTCTAAAGAAGAAGCAGATGAGACACAATATGAAAGAATACTCAGAATGTTGGTGAAGGCTAGTAGCAGAACAAAGGTAGAGATTCTTGTGTACGACGAAATTATGAATGTGGATGATCTAATGGACTAGATCAACACCATGGATAAATATTTTGACTTTGAAGAGGTTGAAGACAGGAAGAAGGTGAAGTATGCAACTACCAAACTAAAGGGACATGCAACCATATGGTGGGATGAATTGTAGATACACAGATAGGGAAAAGGTAAATCAAATGTTAATCAATGGGATAAGATGATGAACACAATAAAAAGTAAATTTATGCCCAAAGACTACTAGTTGAACTTCTTTAAGTAATTACAGAACCTTATTCAGAAAGGAATGAAAGTTAAGGAGTATATAGAGTAATTCTATAGGTTGAATATCAGGGTTGGACACATAGAAGGAGATATGGAGAAGGTGGATAGATATAATAATGGTCTTAGATATGATATCCAAGATGAGATAGGGATGTTGACTCTCAAGACTGTTGAGGATGCATATCAAGCAACTTTGAAATATGAGGAGAAGATTGCAAGGAATCAAAGTCAAAGGAATAGAGGAAGAGGTATAATTTGTGGCAGAGGATATGATAGTGGAGGAAGAAACCATATTACTAAAGGCGAAGGGGAAAGATCAAGAATTCAATCACCAAGAAGAGGTGATTCCAAGGGTAGAATATTTGGCTTTAGAGGAAGAGGAAGAGGAAGAGAAGCAAGTTGTTACACATGTGGAGAAATAGGACATATGTCTTGGGACTGTCCTAAGAGTAAAGCAACAAACCAGAGGAATGTAAATGTAGTGGAAGCAAGGGAAGAACTAGCAAATGTAGCAGTTGAACCGGAAGCTCTTGAGATAGGAGAGTCATTGATGTTGAAAAGGGTCTTGGTTAAGGCAGAAAAGGAAGTGATTGAACCATCTTAGAGTAAAATCTTGTTCAGGACTGTATGCAAGTCAGGAGGTAAGTCTTGAAAAGTGGTCATAGACAGTGGGAGTGTAGATAATTTTGTTTCCATAGAGATGGTAGAGAAGTTGGGATTGAAGAGAATGACACATCCCACTCCCTATAGAGTTTCCTAGTTGCAGAAAGGACATCAAATATTGGTGAATGAGTAGTTTAAGGTGGAAATAAAAATTGGTAACTATAAAGATGTGGTGTTATGTGATATAATGCTAATGGATGTATGCCATGTTCTGTTGGGAAGACCTTGGAAATATGACAGGAAAGCCATTCGTGATGGTAGAAGGAATACTTACTCCTTAGAGGAAGATGGGAAGAAACATATGTTGTTTCCTTTGAAAAGATGAGACAACTAAAGGTGAATTAGGACCTAGTATTCTATTGATGAGTGGAAAAGAATTGTTGCAAGGAGTTAAGAAGGCTGAGGAGTTAAATTTTGCTCTAATTGGTAAGCCAAAGGTAATATTTACTGCTACAAATTTAAATGATCTGCTTGAATAAGTTCAAGGTATGCTTGATGAGTTTGTTGATATTATAGTAGATGAACCGCCTAATGCATTACCACCTGTGAGAAGTATCGATCATCATATTGATCTGATACCTGGAGCAATATTTCCTAACAAAACAACTTGTAGATTGACACCTCAAGAAAACGAGGAAATTAAGAAGCAGGTGTAGGAATTGTTGGATAAAGGACGGGTGAAGGAAATTTTGAGTCCATGTGTAGTACCAACATTGCTTAGCTCAAAGAAGGATGGAGGATGGTGCATGTGTATTGATTCCAGGGTTATCAACAAGATTACTATCAGGTATAGGTTTCCCTTACCCTGAATTGATGATTTGATGGATTGTTTATTTGGTTCAAGGTACTTTTCAAAAATAAATTTAAAAAGTGGCTATCATCATATAAGGATTAGAGATGGGGATGAATGGACGACTACATTTAAAACAAACATTTGTTTGTATGAGTGGTTGGTGATTCCTTTTGGGCTCTCAAATGCACCAGGTAAATTCATGAGATTAATGAATGAAGTATTGAAAGAATACATTGGGAAATTTGTTATTGTTTATCTTGATGACATTTTGATTTATAGTCAGACTAAATAGGAGCATTTGAAACATATTAAGATGATTTTGAGTAAACTGCAGAAGGATAAGTTGCTGATAAATTTGAAGAAGTGTAGTTTCATGAAGAAGGAGCTGATATATCTGGGATTTGTAGTCTTTGAAGAAGGCTTGAAGATGGATCCAGAAAAGGTACAATCAATTATTGATTGGCCAAATCCAAGAAGTGTATACGAGGTAAGAATCTTTGATGGTCTTGCAAGTTTTTACAAGAAATTTATTAGAAGTTTTAGTCAGATTTGTGCACCCATAGTTGAGACTGTCAAAGAGAGTAGACAACGATTTAAATGGACTGAAGTAGATGATAGGGGTTTTAAATTGTTGAAGAAAAAGATCATTGAAAAACTTATTTTGTCTTTACCAAGTTTTGATAAACCTTTCCAAATTGAAACTGATGCTAGTGGGACAACAATAGGGGCTGGATTGAGTCAGGAGCAAAGACCAATTGCATACTTTAGTGAAAAGTTGAATGAGGAAAAACAAAAATATTCTTCATATGATAAAGAGTTTTATGCAGTTGTCCAAGCACTTAAGAAGTGGAGGCATTATTTAATGTCTAAGGAATTCATTTTATATACATATAATCATGCATTGTAATTTATAAGTAGTCAACACAAGATGAACCAAAAACATGCCAAATGGGTGGAATTTATGCAAGGTTTCACTTTTGTAATCAAACATATAAGTGGAAAATCTAATTAATTTGTCGATGCTTTGAGCATAGTAAATTTAATTTTACAAGAAGTTAGAGTCAACACTTTAGGATTTGATGAATTGGTAGCAATGTATAAAGAGGATGCCTATTTTCAAAAAGTTTATGCAGCTTGTGAAAACCCTATTTCCCACAATAGAGATCAATGATTAGACTACATGCTACAAGAGGGTTTTTTGTTCAAAAACAGTAAGCTATGCATACCTAAGTGTTCCATGAGGGGAAATTTGATAAAATAAAATCATAGTGGAGGATTGTCGGGACAAGACATATGCTCAAGTAAGTATTTTTTTATTATTGGCCAGGAATGCAGAATGACGTAAAGAAATTTGTGGAGAAGTGCATGATCTGTCAGCATGCAAAGGGGAGGAGTCAAAACACATGACTGTATCATCCTTTACCTATCCCAAATAGACCTTTGGATTCTATCAGCATGGACTTTGTTTTGGGTTTACCAAAAACTCAGAAGGGAAATGATTCTATCTATGTTGTGGTAGATAGATTTTCCAAAATGGCTCGTTTTATTACTTGTAAAAAGACTAATGATGCAACTAACATTGCAAATTTGTTCTTCTCGGAATTAATAAGTTTGCATGGACTTCCTATAAGCATTTTCTCTGATAGATATACCAATTTTGTAGGTCATTTTTGGAGGACATTATGGAGGAAGTTGGGTGCAAACCTTAACTTCAGTTCAACATATCACCCTCAGACTGATGGGAAAATAGAGGTAGTAAACATAAGTTTAGGGAATGTTTTGAGAAGCTTGGTGTATGAGAACCCAAAACAATGGGATCAATTGCTTTCCCAAGCAGAGTTTGCTTATACTGATTCTCCAAACAGAAGTACATGTATGAGTCCATTTCAGATCATTTATGGAATTCATCCAAGGGGAGTATATGAATTGAGAAATCTGGGAAATAAAGAAATGAGGAGTGTTGGTGGTGAATATTTTGCAGTCAAGATACAGGAAATGAAGGAGAATGTTAAGCATAAACTACAGGAGAGCAGCGACAAATACAAGCAAAGAGATGATATGAAAAGAAGGAAAGTAGATTTTCATGTTGGTGACTTGGTCATGGTATATTTGAGAAAGGAAAGGTTTCATGTAGGGACATATAACAAGTTGAATTCAAAGAAAATTGGGCCTTGCAGAATACTAAGGAGATTTTCTGCAAATGCATATGAGGTGGAACTTCCATATGACATTGGAATATCTCCAATATTCAATGTGGTAGACTTGTATCCCTTCAAGGAATCAGACAGTGGAACAACAGATGAACCTGTAGGTGAGGAAAATCAAATCGGATGGGGAGAAAAATTACCTAAGAAGATGCAACGAGAAATTGAGGAAATTTTGGAAAAAAGAATGACAAAGAAAACCAGAGGCAAAGAATACTTTCAGTATTTAGTGAAATGGAAAGGTCAGCCAACAAAGGATTCTACTTGGATGAAAACAATAGAGGTGTATAAATATCATGTTGATCTTGAAGACATGATCAACAATTATTTTATTCCCCATGAGTCTGATGCAGGATCATTTGAACCAAATGATCTCTTTTGACTCAAAAGATCAAAAACCTTTACTAAGGGAGTTGGTTCCCTAATTTTTTATTTTGTTATGTAATAAATCTCTCGAATATGTCTAGAAGGAATCGAGGATCATTATGTTAGCTAGGAGGTTAGGTGGTTTCTTAATTATAGATGATTATAGGATTTTTAGTGATCAGGTTGTTGAAACAACCGAGGCTCAATCGAGCTTAAATATGTGTGATTGTATTGAGAAAAGGGTTGGTTGGATGTAAGAGGAAGAAACATTGGTTCTGAAGATGTTATAAACTTGAATAGAATTACCAAAGAACGATCTGATTCTCCTTCAAATCATTGTGTGTATATTGTTGTTATCATAGGGTTGAGTGATCTATGTTTATGAATTCTAGTTAAATCTTGTGATATTGATCTATATGTCCTTGATAGAACAAGAATATTCCTTCTCCGTGTGGATAGATAGATGTGTGAGACGATATGCATGGACGAAGCTGAGCTCTACACAGGGAAAGTGATAATCACAGAAGGAATAACATGAACTGTTCATCTCTCAGATTGAACAAACACCAATCGTTTGATCCGTTGGAGGACTGGTCAACAATCATATCAAGTCGTGATCGTTGGATATACAAGCGCCAGATCAAGGGAAGGGATTGTGTGCAAAGAAAAAAGGGAGAATTCAACATCACATTGGTTCCACTCCTATAATTGGTCAGGGCTGTTGAATCTCCTCGATCAAGAGATCGATGACTGTGATAGATCCACCAATAATCGCACAACTTCGATTGTGGAGTTCAGGCGACGAATTAAACCGCGAGCAAGTTGGATCTCTGCAATCCAAGGAGACCGTCGATATTCATCCATCAGTTGATCTAACGACTGGTAAGTCCTGTGGGGTTTTCGATGCGATCGTGTCGATTCTAAACAATACAGGAGGTGAGTTTTGGTCGAATTCATACATGACTTGCATCATAAATCCACCCGAAAATTTATTATTTCTAGAAGGTTGTTCAAAATGAATACTACCTTTATTTTCATGAGTCTCTTTGGTCATAGTGACGCTTTTAGGAAGCCTCCCATCTAGGGTTTGTATGATTTGGGCCACCAACTTATGTTCCATCACTTCCATCTTCTTTTCCATTTGTTCCCTATTTTCATCTATCTTATTTTCCATCTGTTGCATCTTTTTTTCTGTCGATTCCTTATTTTCATTCATATTGTTTTCCATATGTTTTATTTTTATTTGTGTGTTAACCACATCATTACTTGTTATTGACATAACACTCAATTCATTAAGTTGGTCCTCCAATTTGGATAGTTGGTTATATATCTCTTCATTTTCTTCATGAGTTTTGATGAGCTCTTTGGAGGTTTAATTGGTGATGTAATTTTTGGAACACCCTTATCCATGTGGGATAAAAATAATAATGCTCCTCTTTTTTATCTTTAGCACAATTTTTGAATCAACAAAAAATCTTCCAATGAAAATTTATGCCAATTGTAGGTTGTGTACCTTTAAAACCCTAATTTTGAGACTATCTTTATGGTCGACCTTTATTCTGATGTATCTCTAAAATTTAGGCCTTCTGAGTTTACAATTTTGGCTTGTAGTACTATGATATGTATTCTCTACAATGCCATAGGTTTGACCAAAATTTGATGTACTAAGTGAAATTTATGGTAACTTTCCCAAAACTTGTTGATTCTTGGACCATTCCAGATAGCGAACTTGTATGGATTTCCATGTGTCCAATATTTAATATATAATTCTAATTTTTTTATCTGAAATACTATGATTTGTATTCTTTCCAAAGGAACTAGAATCACTCAATTTTGACATTCCGAGCTTTGAATATGGCACTTCTATAAAGAACATATGTCTGCGACTAGTTTTAGGACTAGTCAAATAACCCTAATTTCCATGGCATGTATTTCTAAAATTATATCATCTCAAAAACAAATACTCTTTCTACAAGTACTTGGATATATCTCTTCCAACTCTTGAAAATTTCATAGTTTGAAACTTCACGAAAATAAGTTATAGAAAAAATTACAATATGACTCGTTTGAGACTAATTTTAAGACTAATAACAAACCTTAACTTCCACATAATATATATACGAAAGTAAAACAATATAGAGCCTAAAATTTTAACCATGAGTACTTCGCTATGTCTCATTAAAAATTTCAAACTATGAAACTTCACATAAAAAATTTATAGCAAAAATTCCATGATGATGAGTTGAAGGAGCAAAACCCTAGGATTGTAAGATTTGATACTGAATGTTATGAACCAAACTAAAAAATAGTCAATGATAATAATCCACTTTGAGGGAGAACCTCCTTTTACTATATATCCAATGCACATGACAAGATGCATATACAAACGAATCTCATTTATTATAAATAGGAGATCAAGTGAGCATGATGTAACCTACCACTAAGTTGACCTAACCATAACTAATAAACTAATAATAAATGAGTGTTGGGGCCTTATAGGCCTTAACATTGATTGTTATAATCAATTCCAAGATCGTACTAGAATTCATACAACATAATTACATAGTGGCCTTGATTGAGTGGTGGATTTGTATTATATAGAAAATCTTATAGAAATTGATTCTCTTGCATGCTAAGAAATCCTAGTGATTATGGAGCATAGGGACACTGGGTATCTTGGATATACTATAGGGGGGTGGAATTTCCCTTTTGGTCTTGGAGTAAGACCTAAAATTAC
>JZKD02S0031601.1:331641-343445 GCA_000966675.3 Picea glauca
TGACCTCTAGTAACCCTGTTTACCCCTCTTTGGCCCTGGCTATAGTCTAACGGGGTGGTTTAGACCATTAAGCCTCCTCTTCTGGAGCTCCTATTTGGAAAGGGACATTACATCCTTCTAGCTGATAAAGATTCTCGATCCTTTTAGCCTTCATGACTACTAAGATGCCTTTGGACACCTTCAATACTCCACCTTGAACTGTACATTTATAACCATCAGAATCTAGAACTCCCAAAGATATTAGGTTCTTTCCAACTTTGGGTACATGCCTCACATATGTTAACGTCTTTATTGTATCATCATACATTTAAACCCAGATGCTACCAATCCCAACAATTTTACAAGAAATATTATTTCCCATAAAAACAACACTGTCATCAATAGATTGGTAAGTTGAAAACCAATTTATATAAAGAAACATATGATTGGACACACCAGAGTCTAACAACCAATGTTGATCATGTTGTGAAACATTACAAATAGGTAATACCTCATCAACCATACAGGAACCTGAACTTGTTTCACTGGAATTTGCTTCCTTTATGGAGTCCTCTTTGGATGCTTGTTGTCTTTTCCAACAATCCTTCGTAAGATGCCCTGATTTTCCACAGTACCAACATTTTAGCTTACTCTTCTTGCCTTTTGACTTAGATCTTGATGTACCTCTCTAATTTTTCCCTCTTTCTTTGGATCACCCTCTAGCCACCATTGCTTCCAATGTTGAGGTTTCTTGATTGGATTTTCTCCTTATCTCCTCAGACAACTGAGCTCCCACAACAATATCATAATTAGTGGTGTTTGTTGTGCTAAACCACATATAAGTGACTAAATGATCCCAAGATTCAGGTAATGAACACAATAAGGTAACTACTTTGTCCTCATATTCGTATTTTACTTCCATTCAATATAATTGACAAATCAGAGTATTGAAAATGTTTAAATGATCGACAATTTTTGTATCTTCTTTCATTCGTAGGCTATATAATTGCCTCTTTAAGAAGATTTTGTTCGTCGAGGACTTTGTCATGTAAAGGCTTTCCAGTATGTTCCATAAGCATGTTGTTGTCTCCTCTCCAACAATATTAAACAAAACTCCATCTGCCAAACAAAAACAAATGTTACTGAGGACTCTTGCATCCATATCTTCCCAGTCATTGTCTATCATGCTTGTTGATTTCTTTGTCTTTCTCGCCAACGCCTTTTGCAATCCTTGTTGTACAAACAAATCCCACATCTTGAGCTTCTATAGCTCAAAGTTATTATTGTCATTGAATTTCTCCACCCCAAACTTTGAACTCTGTACTTTTTCCATTAGCACAAACCATCCAAACCACATTTTATAAAACTAGTTTTTTTTTTTTTTAAATTGTGAAGGAACAATATTATATATTTTAAGGGTAAACGCCAAAATATAAAATATTAATTAAAAGATTTAATAAACAAACCACACACACACACACACACATATATATATATCCACCTCACCTTTTATTAAAACATCCTCCACTTATTTATGTAGCTTTAAATGAGATTCTTAATAAAATGCATCTTGTGCTTACCTCGTACTTTATGCATATAAGGCGACCATATGATGATACCTAGTGAGTCCAATGCATATACCTCAAAATCAATTTAAATGACTTTCCACGACTATCGCGTCTGCCTCAAATTATGAGGAGCGATGGTCCACTAGTATCGCGCCTCCCATATACCTCAAAGAGATATGATCCTGCAAACGTTTGGTCCACTAGTATCATGCCTCAGACAAGGCTCCGAGAGTGATAATCCCCAAAAATATGGAAAATGTAAGGCTGAGACGAATTATCGCCCCTCCATCAAGAGTCAAGGAGCAATAGGGAAAATAATATCGCCCTTTCTCCACTCCAACAAAGTATGCTCGTCCTTTGCCTTATGCTCGACTTTGATCCAATGACCTTTTGTTTCCTCTGCTCGTGACAAACACTCCTCATGAGCAGACACTCCTCTTTAAGTGTATTTCTTCTTTGCTCTTATGCTTGACTTTGATCCAACGACCACAAACACTCCTCACGAGCAAACACTCCTCTTTAAGTGTATTTCTTCTTTGCTCTCAGATCCAGATGCTCCCACATTGTGCTCTAATACCATTTGTTGGGTAGCGGAAACATAAACACAACAAGATTAGATGGAAAATAAAATATACAAGACAACAATCACATAATTGAACACAAATATTTACATGGTAAAACCCTTTAAAGAGAAACATCTATGGGGCAATGATAATCGACATCCATGGGGCAATGATAATCGACAATCTTATTGTTCAAGGAAAAATTACAACAACCAAACTCACAGGGTTACAACCATCTCTCTACACTCACTAATTCCACACTTAGCCTCTACAAGCTTACATTAATACAACATCTTTCAAAAGTTACATAATTTAAATGTGCACCTAATAAATTCTATTTTTAGTTGATTTGGTTCAACTCAAAGCAAAATAATATGAGCCACGAAATCGACCCTGGGAAATTAGTTGGGTAGTAAATGGACAAAGTGCACTTGTCTCCAACTACCATTTCATGTCTACTCATAGGTGAATGGTGAGGTCCATTTTAAAGTAAAAAAAAAAGTTTTTCATGATGGTAATAACTCACTTATACAACTCGTTAAAAACAATCTGGTGAAACACTATTTTAAGTGTCGTTGGGGAGGGAGTATGCTTTGGGAGCTTGCCGCAATGGTGGCACTTTCTCTTTTCTTCCTGCCCATTCTACAGGTGCTGGACGTGCCATCAATGCTTGTGTCTTATTGCAGATTTCGTCCATCCAATAGATATGGAGCAAAGTCAATTCAAGCGAAATCAATTGATTTTGATTGATTTTGCTGTATGTCAAGTGAAAAGACAAAATCTGCAATCCAAATAAAAATTGCACTTTTCCTCATATGGTTGTCGCCATTATTTCCAAAGCCAAATGGAAAATAAATTGTTGTATCACATCGAGATGTCAATTCGTTCCCAACCCACAGTGATATGGGTAAATCCCTTCGTAATATTTTCTAATTGATATAAGGAACTCGAGGGTACTCTCGTGGACATGGAGTCGGGACTCTCGACTTCTGGCCTGCTCGCCGCTGTCCTACTGAGCAACCGGTGGGGAGCACCTCGGTAGAGCACCTATCGATTGGAAATAGGAAGAGAACTGTTGATTAAAAGTCCACATAAACGAAAAGTGGTTAATAGTTGTGAGGCACCCCACTAAAGCGAAGGATAGAGACGAGAAGCACATATGTATGAACAACAAGCGGCACACTCCATCTTTTTGCTCGGCTAAACCAATTCAATAACTTAGTTTCATAATAGGTCTATGACCAGTCAAACACAACACTATAGGAAACACTCTTGGGCGAAGTCTCGGATATGTCCTCGAATCTGAGGTCTGGTCGCCACTTTCTTTGTAAGCGTGAAAATTGTGGAAAATTAGATTCAGAGAACCATTTGACTTATACCTCATTTTCTTTGTTTTGAGGATGGTTTAACTGTATTCAAATACCCTTGAATATTTGATTGTTTGCTAGGGTATGAGTTAAAACTCGGGTGTAGTATACTAGGTGGATACTTGATATGTCTAATTTCAACAATGATATAACATAGGGTTACTAGGTATCTTGTAGATAGTGTAGGGGGTTGAAACCACCCTCTTGGTCTTAAACTGTTTTTGATTGGCTAAGATTTCATCTTCTTCCTCCTATGTAAGGAAACATGGTAATGACCCAATACACAAAACCATCTAATAAGTGTTAAAGGCTGCCCCCTTCTGGACATGTGACTTGTTTTCCTTAAATAAGGTTGATGAGTGTGTTTAAGTGTTAAAGGCTCTGGACATGTGACTTGTTTTCCTTAAATAAGGGTGATGGGTCTGTTTTGCAAATATTAGTGAGTGATGATTGTCCTCACTACTGGTTGACAATTGAGTTGTGATAAGTTCTATCACTTAAAAAAATAAGAAACCATTTACAATAAAAGGTGGAAATAATTCATTAAAAACTTTAAAGAAAAAAATGTCAATTGTAATGGAAAAAAATGCTAAAGGTAAAGTTAACAACTATGAGCCCCAGATCAAGTGCTACGCAGAGGAGAGGATGGTTATGCAGTAGGCGACGTGGGGGATGGTCCTATCTTGTCATCTGTGTTGATGGACACCTATTTCACCGCCTTTGTCCTCTCACTCTCCTCGCCACGTGCAACATTGATGGTTCATCCCAGGCCAACTTCGTTTGATGCGACAGGGAGAATAGGGCATGTACAATGAGAAGTGTCCTGACCAGACTATGAATAAGTTACCATTCATGACTACAATTGTTATTCAAAGGTTTGCCCTATCTGCCCGTCTTGCCATATTGATAGGTTTGCTACTAAACATGGCTCTAGTGTTGTTTCTGGTTTATTCTTACCTATATTTCTGGCCCAAGCTCTATCTCTGGTTTCATTCGAGCCTCGACTGATCCAGATTATTTTTTAGAACGAAATGAAGGTAGAGATATAACAATGAAATATATAGAGATATTTCAAGATACACAAAAATGTTGCAATAAACACAGAGATACAATAATGCACAAATTTTATTAATCTGAGAATGTACAGAAACTATAAAATTATAGAGTGAACGACTCGTTAGAATGGTGGAAGTTTATCTCTGAGAAGAGATGTGATGGTTAAGCTCATTCACAAGAAGATGATGACGTTTACAATGAGGCTTTAGAGGTCTTTTAACATAAAGAAAATCCAAAACCCTAACCCCGGAAGATGAAATGCCAAAAGGTTTGCGGGCCGCGATGGGGGTAGTTGGTACGTCAACTTCCCAAGGGCATAACTTTTTCATACGATCTTTGTTTCGGGCATTCAATACCTCGTCGGAAAGGTCTATCCGAGAAGTACAACTTCTGTCGGGGCTTAAGTCATGTTGTTGACAACCCTTGGCCCCCCAAAAGTCCAAAAAAACGTCGATTAGGGTCTCAAAACGACCCCCAAAGTTTGGGACTCGAAAAACTGTAAAAAACTGCCAAAATGGAAAACTCTATTTTGAGCCAGTGGAATAAGTGGGTGGCCACCGATATCCATCTGGATAATTAGGTTTGATTTTGTCCTAACTTCTAGCCATGAGTGGCATAGTGTTCTCCTCGTTGTCTCTATGGCTCCTCAGCTTGCTTGAGCCAGGGTGACCTCTGTCTAGAAGAAGTGGGTGGCTCTTACAGTGGAGGATACTGCAAATTATTTTAGAAGCTCTGTCTCTCCTGAATCCAAGGAAGCCATGCTTCCCCTGGAAGACGAGGTCAAAATTATAAGGGCCTACCAAGATGATGAGGATGTGGATAAGCATGTAGTAGACCTTATATCGGATTTGGGCTACTTGTGCAATCGAGATACCAATTTTTATAAGACTCTGGAGCTATATTGGCATACCAAGATACTGGTAGCTTAGGTCATGTTTCTTAAGGAACGAGATTATAGGTAATTCAAGCAATGTTTGGAATTTCTGGAGAGCTAGAACAAGTTGCTTTTAACCATGGTATCATAGTTGCTCAAGCAGAATAGGGGTTATCTCCATTTGATGCAGGAAGGTATCTCGTCTGCTGGTTCTTTGCAACCTTCTCAAAATGCGGAAAATTTGACAGGGGCCTCTATGCCAGTTCCTCAAGTGCCCCACTTCAATGACTGAGATTAGATCCACCTTTTCTTGGCAAGCACCTTATAGTTTTTTCTTGGTTTCAATAGAAGTTGTATTGTCTTTAGTTACTTTGGGGTCTTTGTCTTTTAGGTTCTTCGACTCTTTTATGCTATTCATAGTTTCAACTTGCAACAATATTTTCTTACAAGTGGCTTGGTTTCCCATCAAAAGTAGAATGATTGTTATCTAATTTGTTGAATTTTGTTTTATTGACTTTATGGTACCATGAGCATCTTAAACATTTTGTACTTTTGTATATAATGTTGATATATAAATAGAAATCTCTTACTTAAAAAAAAAAAAATAACAATTACTAGGAAAATGGTTTTAAGACAAAATTTTAAGTTTACAAGAATTTATTTTTCTATTTAAAAATCATTAAAAATGGTAAGAAATGGTGCAAAAGTTTGAAAAATAACTTACAAAACTTTTAACCTTTGGTATTGATTTCAAATACATTCTTCATTGAATTCACATTAAAAAAAATTATTTTAAATATAACTTATCTTCAAGGAACATATAAATATAACTTATATAGTCGTCACCTATCCTATTGCAAAAAGACAAGATATTTTTAAAGATATCAAATTTATATATTATATAACTACTAAATAAAAATTTTAAATGTTCCATGACAAAATGCCAATACAATTTTAATAAACATTTTAGGATGATATTGATGACTTTGTGCACTTAAATTTGCTTTACCTCGTGGTGGTGGGTAACGCTTATAAAAATAATTCAACTCGGTTGAATTGTCCTCGTCTTCATGATAAATGAATTCGTTTAGAAACGAGTTCAATGTTTTCCAAAGGGTGCTATATTTAAATGTCTCGTGTTAATGATGTAGAAATTATATTTAGTTTAAATGTCTCGTGTTAATTTATAAACGATTTCCATTTTTCGAAATGGTATGATATTTGAATCAGCAATTTACAACAAAACACAACGGATTTGTCAACTAAAAAATCCTAAAGTGTTGAAACATACTTAAAATAATAAAAATAAAGTGTTGAAACATACCTATTGGCTTTATTCTGCTTCAGAATAAAACTAGAGTCATATCACTCAGAGTATGAGAACAAGAATTTTAAAATGAAACAATTATTTAAATTTATGATATTATTTGACCAATTTTATTTTTAATAAATATTAATCATCATCATAATATTTTTATATGGAGAGTTTTAAATTTTTATCAATTAAATAAACAAAACAATTTATAATAAACAATTTATCTGTCAAATTCCATCCCTATAAATAGAGTCTACTAACGGAACAGAAGCAGTTCAAATACTTGTCAAAGTCCTTCGCCGACTTACACGAATTGTGACAAATCACAAGTTAAATGTTTACTTCCAAAGGTGGGAAGCGCGTGGTTGACCAGTCAACGTTGACGAGAAATGATTTTGATACGGTGAAGTCTTTATTTTTATTATTTTGATTTTTTAAATTAATTATTATTAAAATTTGGTTAGAGAAAAATCGTTGAAATGTAATTTTTAAATGTTTTTATTATAATTATGGATTCGTTATCCTTAAAAATAACTTGGATTAATTTAAAATTGAAAATAAACTTTAAAACAATTTAACTCCACTTAAAAATTTTAAATTATAAAACCATTTCACTCCGTCTAATTTTTGAACGAATTTTAAATAAAAATAACTAAAAAATAATTTAAAAATCCAAATGATAAGATGTTTTGGGATTTCCATACATTTCATTATCGTTTGAGATTGAAGTGATTTAATTTTATATTTTCAATTTTTGTAATTTAATAATAGTTAAGAAATTTTTTATTTTTCAAAAATTTGTTATTTTAAAATAATTTGGATCACTCCACTTAAAATTTTTTAAGTGGAGCGAAATTATACACCATTTCACTCCACTTAAAAATTTTAAATTATAGTGAAACTTTGAAAAATTGCTTATTGTAAAAAGTCTTTACCAAATTTAGAAATAGGAAAAAATCTGTTTATTATAAGATTATTTTTTTAATAAATTTTTCTTAAGATAAAGAACGAGATAATAACTGCTTATACGACTCTTTATTAGATAGTAATTGTCATTTTAATCAGAAACAGTGTATTCAAAATTTTAATTTATTTTAAATTTGAGAAAATAGTTGAAGGGTGTTTAATTGTTTTAAGTTTATATTGTTTAAATTGTAATTAATTTTTAAATACAAAATGGATTTAGTCTATTAAAAAACTTTCAAATCATTAAAATTATAGAAAATTAACTACTCAAACCTTTTAATTACAAAAAAAAAAATTAGTCACTCAAATCTACCTATACAACAATTTATAATTTATAATTTATGACTGGATTTCGGACTATTTGTCCCGAAAAAAGTCGAACGTTTAGAATACGGCCAAACTTTACTGGGGAAAACAGCCATCGCCGAAAAAGGAAAGTACGTGGAAATCAGATTGTACGTCGGAAAGAATTAAAGAATCCCGTTAACGAATTGGTCGTCAACACCCAAATAGCTTTGAGACGTCCCCGCCTCCGATGAGACCTTGGCCCATTCAACTCTACCCGTGTTGAACGAATGAATGAGAATGCAACAGAGCAGTCAATAAATTGGCATCAGGTTTTCTGGTTTTTTAGTCCCCGTCCGGTCTGGATACCTTTTACAAAATCATTCCATTATATATTGCGAGCAGCGAGAATAGAACAGGTAAACTGGCGATCAAACCCATATCACATCTCTAATCGGTCTGGTGAAGCTCTTACACATCTGGGAATTCTCCCCACCGTTGGGAAATCGATTCTCTGGCCAGGCTTCCTATTTCCATTCCGTCGGCATTGCGGTTTGTCGGGATCCATCTCGGCTTTTTTCTGTTTTGGGGGTTACGTTTTTGTTTACAAATGAGTAATCAGGCATGGAGATGGAGTGGGGAAATAAGGGGCAGAGTGAAATACTTGTTAGCAGAGCAACCCATGGTCACGCATTTCAGATGGGACCATCACGCTTGGGGTTCCACATGGCTCTTTCCCCTTGTGGCCATTGCCTCCTATCTGTTGCTCATTCTGCTTCTCAAGATTCTGCTCATACCCAGGAAGAGGCCGTTGCCTCTGGGGCCGATCCCCGCCANATTGAAAATAAACTTTAAAACAATTTAACTCCACTTAAAAATTTTAAATTATAAAACCATTTCACTCCGTCTAATTTTTGAACGAATTTTAAATAAAAATAACTAAAAAATAATTAAAAAAATCCAAATGATAAGATGTTTTGGAATTTCCATACATTTCATTATCGTTTGAGATTGAAGTGATTTAATTTTATATTTTCAATTTTTGTAATTTAATAATAGTTAAGAAATTTTTTATTTTTCAAAAGTTTGTTATTTTAAAATAATTTGCATCACTCCACTTAAAAAATTTTAAGTGGAGCGAAATTATAAACCATTTCACTCCACTTAAAATTTTTAAATTATAGTGAAACTTTGAAAATTTGCTTATTGTAAAAAGTCTTTACCAAATTTAGAAATAGGAAAAAATCTGTTTATTATAAGATTATTTTTTTAATAAATTTTTCTTACGATAAAGAACGAGATAAGAACTGCTTATACGACTCTTTATTAGATAGTAATTGTCATTTTAATCAGAAACAGTGTATTCAAAATTTTAATTTATTTTAAATTTGAGAAAATAGTTGAAGTGTGTTTAATTGCTTTAAGTTTATATTGTTTAAATTATAATTTTTAAATACAAAATAGATTTAGTTTATTAAAAAATTTTCAAATCATTAAAATTATAGAAAATTAACCATTCAAATCTTCTAATTACAAAAAATTAGTCACTCAAATCTACCTATACAACAATATATAATTTATAATTTACGACTGGACTTCGGACTATTTGTCCCGAAAAAAGTCGAACGTTTAGAATACGGCCAAACTTTACTTGGAAAACAGCCATAGCCGAAAAAGGAAAGTAGGTGGAAATCAGATTGTACGTCGGAAAGAATTAAAGAATCCCGTTAACGAATTGGTAGTCAACACCCAAATAGCTTTGAGCCATCCCCACCTCCGATGAGACCTTGGCCCATTCAACTCTACCTGTGTTGAACGAATGAATGAGAATGCAACTGAGCAGCCTATAAATTGGCATCAGGTTTTCTGGTATTGTAGTCCTCGGCCGGTCTGGATTCCTTTTCCAAAATCATTCCATTATATATTGCGAGCAGCGAGAATAGAACAGGTAAACTGGCGATCAGACCCATATCACATCTCTAATCGGTCTGGTGAAGCTCTTACACATCTGGGAATTCTCCCCACCGTTAGGAAATCGATTCTCTGGCCAGGCTTCCTATTTCCATTCCGTTGGCATTGCGGTTTGTCGGGATCCATCTCGGCTTTTTTCTGTTTTGGGGGTTACATTTTTGTTTGCAAATGAGTAATCAGGCATGGAGATGGAGTGGGGAAATAAGGGGCAGAGTGAGATACTTGTTAGCAGAGCAACCCATGGTCACGCATTTCAGATGGGACCATCACGCTTGGGGCTCCACATGGCTCTTTCCCCTTGTGGCCATTGCCTCCTATCTGTTGCTCATTCTGCTTCTCAAGATTCTGCTCATACCCAGGAAGAGGCCGTTGCCTCTGGGGCCGATCCCCGCCATTCATAACCTCTGCGTGGTCGTCGCTTCGGTGGCCATCTTCGTGGGTTGCTGGGAAGCCACGGCGGTGGAGCTCAGAGAGACGAGATGGATTCGGAGTAGGAAATTTAGAAACGCGGCGGAATGGGTCATGTGTTTCCCCCTGGGCACGCGCCCCTGTGGCAGAGTCTTCTTCTGGTCATACATCTTCTACCTCACAAAGTACCACCAGCTCTTCGACACGATCATATGCATCCTCCGCAAGAAGCCCCTTACCTTCCTCCACGTTTTCCACNAATTGGAGTGTTTGCCTTGGAGAAGATTTGGTTAATTATACAGATACTTCTTCTTTCTGGTTCGATTATAGAACTTAATAGAAACTAAACACAATTTGGACGAAATTATAAGTTTATGTTATTTAAATTGTATTTTTACAGATTCAAGAATTTTACAGATTTAGTCATTCAAATTTGTAGATTCAAAAAAATTTCATCAAGTTTCAATAAAAAATTTCAAAAAAATATTAAAAAAAATATATATATATATATAAAATGTTTAACTAGGCGAAAGAAAATGTGGTATAAGTCAAATGGCTGGTTCTCTTAATCTAATTTTCCACAATTTTCACGCTTGCAAAGAAAGTGGCGAGGAAGTGACCAGACCTCTGAATCGAGTCAAAATTGCATAAATTAAAAACGATTTAAAAATATCTACGAATCTTGAAGATCGCGTTGTCTTTTATGAAAGTATAGGGATGTAGAGAACGTTTATAAGTTGGTTTAAGTTGTAGATGGGAAGCACTCTTTTATCCTATTTAGACAATGATTTTGTTACTAACCTATCCCTTATAATGAGTATTAATAAAATTTACTCACTCCTTATAACGAGAATAAACGAATCAATCGATTAATTATATTAATTAAAATTTAGATATATATGATTCTTAAAGTTTATGTTGTTCTTTTTAGTATATAATGTCACTCACACATAGAGAGCTGTTGTAAGGTAAATTATTTCCTTTCCATTGAGTTTAAAATATTTAGGTAATTTTTGACTAATGTAAAAACATGGATGTTGGATATTATTTCCAACACACTCCTTACATCGAAATTTACTAACTTGACAAATGGCCCACCTCAAAGAACCTAGATTGTCCTTTGACAACCATTAATACACTATAATGATCCATCTTCGTCCAATTCGTTGGTCTTGCACTCACCCGCCAACTCCACACCTACCACTTTACATTGTTTAGTGGAGGCATAATGAAAACCACTTATTTCTTTGATGACTCAACAACAACTAGGATGAGAAAGTACAAAGTTGATTGGACAAGGAACATGTCCATAAATGAATAGTACCATAAATAAGTAGATGAGGTAGCATAAATACAACTATAAATATAAGTAGTAGATGAGGTAGTATAAATCGCAATTGATAAAGAAGTCTTGGTAAACAACCATTTCACTCGATTTGTCAATGAGGAGTT
>JZKD02S0031601.1:343455-365419 GCA_000966675.3 Picea glauca
TTTATATATATATATATATATATATATATATATATATAACTTATCTTCGAGGAGCATATAAATATAACTTATCTTGTCGTCACCTATCCTCTTGCTAAAAGATAAGATATTTAAGATATCAAATTTATATATTAATATAACTACTAAATAAAAAATTTAATTGTTACAGGACAAAATTCCAATACAATTTTAATAAACATTTTAGGATGATATTGATGACTTTGTGCACTTAAATTTGCTTTACCTCGTGGTGGCGGGTAACGCTTATAAAAATAATTCAACTTGGTTGAATTGTCCTCGTCTTCATGATAAATGAATTCGTTTAGAAACGAGTTTAATGTTTTCCAACGGGTGTTATATTTAGTTTAAATGTCTCGTGTTAATGATGTAGAAATTATATTTAGTTTAAATGTCTCGTGTTAATGATGTAGAAATTATATTTAGTTTAAATGTCTCGTGTTAATGATGTAGAAATTATATTTAGTTTAAATGTCTCGTGTTAATTTATAAACGATTTTCATTTTTCGAAATGGTATGATAATTGAATCAGCAATGTACAACAAAACATAATGGATTTCTCAACTAAAAAAATCTTAAAGTGTTGAAACATACTTAAAATAACAAGTGCTACATGGCAAAGTAGTTTCTGTCAATTTGGAATACACGTGGGAAGTAAGTTGAAGTACATGTGGTATCCATGCATAATTTAGCATTCCAGAATCAAGGTTCCTAGTATCTAAATTTGATAGTACAGGAAAATTAATAATGTCTTGCAAAAAAGGTTCATAGACACAAAAAATTTAGCATAGAATAGAATAGTAATAACGCAACAAAGGTTCCTAGACACAAAAACTAATAATGTCAAAGGTTTGTGGACACCAAAAATTTAACATACAATAGAATTGTAATAACGTCTGAAATCTATCAAAAATTAATATAACGCAACAAAGGTTCCAACAAAGGCATTCCTGAATTAATTTTCCTTGAAATTTATAAAAAATAAGTACAAGAATTAGGAATTTATCATTCATGAATTAGTTTTCTTTGAAACAAAGGTTCTTGGACACAAAAAAATTGAAATTGATAAAAAACTAATAATGTTTGTTACATCAACAAAGGTTCCTGGACACCAAAAATTTAGCATACAATAGAATAGTAATAACGTCTGAAATTTATCAAAAATTAGTATAACGTAACAAAGGTTCCAACAAAGACATTCCCGAATTAGTTTTCTTTGAAATTTTATGTTACATCAACAAAGGTTCCTGGACACCAAAAATTTAGCATACAATAGAATAGTAATAATGTCTGAAATTTATCAAAAAATAGTATAACGTAACAAAGGTTCCAACAAAGGCATTCTCGAATTAGTTTTCTTTGAAATTTATCAAAAAATAATAATGTTTGTTACACATTTTTGGAAATTTAAATGTGTTTGTCATATAGACTGGGATTGGGGCTCCCGCGGACCATAAAAAAAAATAAGTACAAGAATTAGGAATGTCGAAAGAAGAAGTGCACAACGGTAGAGAGGAGGACTTGAAAAGAAGAAATTGGAAGTTATGAGTGTTTGGTTACAGTTTTATATTTAAAGAGGTATAATAACTGGATTGATAAAGAAAACAAGATGACAGTGTAGACTTACTATGAAGCTGATGCGTTTTTTTTGCTGTTGTCGATGGTAAGTGGAATCTTGTCAACTGATTGTTGCCCTTCCTGGATGAGGTTGTTCATTCTTCGTTGGAACCATTCTTCAATGTAGTTTCTCATGAGGGCCATGTTGATTTCATCCTGGATTTCTATGTCGTAAAGGTCGTTTTCTAATTTTCTTAGATCCATTGAAATACTATGCAGACTCTGTTCAATTTCTTCACTGTGTGCCCCATAGTCCAGTACCCAGCGCTCGAGGTCATCTACATGATGTTCATCTATGTTGTAAATGAGGGGAGATTCTCTTGTTTTCTTTTTAGTTCCGAGGTGTTGATGGCATGGTTGGAAAAATGGGTCAGCACCTGTTCATAGAAATGTTGATCATTTTTTAAATTCACCTGCAAATGTTCGAGCAAATCAATTGCCCTCTTTCGGAAGGAAACTATATTTTGTGATGTTTCCCAGGCTTCAGTAACTAGCTGCATTGTTTTCTTGATGTTATTCTCTACAAGGGCTCTAGACGATGCAAGGAGAGTGGAGGATACTTTCATCTTGGCTGCAGTGGTAGAAGGCACGTTTTTTGCTAAAGGATTGGCAAATTCTGGGGTGGCAATGAAAGCCTCCTCAAATTCCGGGGTGGCAATGAAAGCCTCCTCAAATTTCTTGAGGTGGTCTTTCAGACTGGCATTTTGCGCTTCAATTCCTCCGATGGAATCATCAAGAGCATCATCGGTTACCTGGTGAAATAGGAAGATTTGGGACGACCGCATTTTCCTAAATTTAATCTTTGTGCGAGATTTTCTTTTCTTATTTGTTACATCTCTCTTTTCAATAACCATATTTTTAGATTGGCTGTAAAAAACAACACTCTGGAATACGAAGGATTCATCTTGGTAAAAAATGTCGGTCTCAGTTATTTCCATTGCGGATGAACCAACTTTGTGCATGTGCTCAGTTTCAATTTCAAGTTGCAACTGTGCAATTTCAATTTCGGGTTTGTCCGCCTGCCCTGCATTGTTTTTTCTCTTCTTCGTTAGTGGAATTTTGTGAGAACTATCAATTTTTATGCGAGGAGGGTTCTTATCTCCTCCTTCGTTTGAATATTTATGGATTTCTTTCGTACTTGGGTGGGGCCGTTGAAGCGATGCTCCTTGATGTCATGCTCTTGGGAGTCCTGGCGGGGGACTGGGCACTCTTCTCACCGGATACTTTTCCTTATTGTCTATATAATTCAGTCGCGTTTTGCAATGTCTCTACGTCGCAATCGCCAGAAGAAAAATTGTTTTCGTCACTGTCCTTGTATTCGACCAGGTGTTTATGGATAAAAGAGCTCATAAAGCCAACTGCCAGTAAATATTCTCGAAAAATCCCATTAGGGTTGAACCCTTTTATCCTTTCATCATATGTTAGGTTCAATTTATTGAAATAACCGACAAATTCGTCAATCTTGTTGACGTTTCTGCACACGAAGTCCCCGACTTTCCAGGGCAGAGGAATGAATTGTTTTTTTTTCTTGTCATGGAAAAAATGAAACCAGTGGTTGTATTGCCTTGCTATTTCTACAACAAACATCTTGTCCGTGATGTGGCATGGAAGGAAAGTAGGATTTTCCTTGGAGCCAAAGACCATTAGTACACTGTGGTTTTCCTTTTGTTCAAGTGTGCCCTTCCTGTTCAAAAAACTTAGTTGCTAGGCCAAACATCCGCAGAGCATCCTTTCCTAACAATAAATCTTTGAAAACTGAGACAAAGTCATTAAAAACTTCATAAAAACAATGGGAGGCCTTGTGCCTCCACAGGGCCTGGTACCAGAATGTTATTGGGTCGAATTCATAGTTTATTTTCGTGGAAAGAGACAATTTTGGAAACGGACAACAATGCACTATTGCAAAAATCAAGTAGGATGACATATAAAATTTATTCGATTCTTTGAATTGTGACAACTTGGAATAGATCTCAATGGAAATTAGCATCCCCCAATCGAAAATGAATTGTTCCTTGACTGTGAAGTACAAAATATAAATAATTATATGGGAAATGCTTGTTGTGGATGCCTGTCCCGTTATTCTTGTAAACAACCAAGCAATTTCCCGGAATGGATTTCTAAAGGAACTTACCTGCAACTTTGTGATATCTTTAGGAACTGTTGTCGGGTCTTCGAGGAACTCGGCTAAGATGTCTAACTCATTATCATGTTTTTCTAGGAACTGCTTGCAGTCTTGTCCTATGATAGTCAATGTTGGCTCCGACAATTTTAACATCTTGYGGAAGACCYGAGGTGACAAAGAAATAGGAGAATGGTCGCGCAATGGAATAGTTATTTGKCCTGGAATATATTTTTCGGTGCACYAAGAGACCACCTCCTTACAGTCAAAAACCTCAGGGACGCAGCCTGCACAAGCGATTCCAGAGGTCCAAATCACTTCGTTATGGRTGGAACGAGATGAATAGTAAAAGTATGCCCTGGACCACTAGAAGTTCYGGTCCTTATGTCCAAAGATATTTACTGTATCTCCACAAAAATTTTGTCAACCTGCTGCCATAAGTTTACAAGAACGTTTGTTTGCTCCAGACGATGAATGAAATGAAAAGTTGGAAGGGATAATATAACGTTGCGCAAATCTTGGTCCAATGCGTGTGAATGGGAGATATCCTCGAGACTTTCACTCATTAATGACAATTTCGACGGCTGTTGCATGATGCATTGTTAACATTAAACACTATTAATTGCATACATAGAAATGCGAACATGGCAGATACGACAATGAGCGATTAAACATTGTAGATTTCTTGAATGGGCCAATGCGATGACCCGTGTTTGAGATGAACAATCGGAAGAGACAATATAACTCTCCGTAGATCTTGGTTTAATGCGTAATAATGGGACATCTCCTCAAGCATTTTGCTCATTAATGACAATGTTGACAGTTTCTGAATGGTCAGTGGTTAGCATGAAAGGTTTCTAATTGCATACTAAGAAAGAAGTACATAGGTCACGGGAAGGGAAAAAGAAGCTTCAAAATAGGGTTACAAGGTACAATTGTTCGAAGTGAGGGAGTGAGGGTCAAATTGTATGTCTCGGAACGTTTTTAGTGTAATACACGTAACACCGAAGAGGGTATGATAGGACAGTCCAGAGGGCAATTTGTATATCACTAATAAGACAATAAATAATGTATATTAGGAAGGACGAGAAGTTAGTGGGGATGGAAGGCAACGACAGATACTTTGAAACATTTGTGATTCGTGTTAGAGTGAATCTTGTGAGTTCGAGGAGTCCGTGATGGAATTGTATATCACGAAATTTTTGAGTGCACAATGTATATCATGGAACAAGAAGTAGCAGAGTTCGAAAGCGCAAAACCGACAACCACGACCATAAAATTGGCCAAGTATGGAAAGGAACAAAGGTCGATCGGATTCGTCATGTGAGAATATAAATGGAAAGGAAGATATGTCAGCCTGCTAATTCTAGAACCCGCGATCATAGAAATGCAACTAAGTATATAACCAGAAAGCGATAATACATGGGAAGAAGAAAAAGGGAAAAGAGTTAAGGAGTCCGCAGTGGAATTGTAAACCACATAAATTTTGAGTGCAAGATGTATATCACGGAACAAGAAGCAGCAGAGCTCGAATGCGCCAACCCGAAACAGTGACTAAGAATTGAATATTTCGTGAACTCGTTAACTCGAGGATCCAAAATAGGTTGACAAGGTCTTCCCAGAAGACATGAGGCCCCGACGGTCAAATTGTATCACTTGGAACATTTGAATGCATAATCTGTAACACGAAAGAGGGGATGATGTCAGAACCCGATAGTCAATTTGTATATTGCGGAGGGTCGGATGCCAACTATTTTGTACCAGTGTGCAGTTGTCACTAGTAAGAGCATAGCTAATGTATATTAAGAAGGACAAGAAGTTAGTGGGGATGGAACGCAACGAGAAATACTTAGAAAAATTTGTGAACCATGCTAGAGTGAAGCTTGCGAGTTCGAGGAGTCCGCGGTGGAATTGTAGATCACAGAAGTTTTGAGTGCAAGATGTATATCACAGAACAAGAAGAAATAGAGTTCGAACCATAAAATTGGCTAAGTATGGAAAGCAATAGCGGTCGGTTGGATTCTTCATGTGTGGATGTAGATGGAGATAAATATATGTTAGCTTGCCAATGATGGAATCCACGATCATAGAAAGACAACTAACTATATAACCATAAAGCAATAATACACAAGAAGAAGAAAAGGGGAAAAGGGCTAAGGAGTCGGCGGTGGAATTGTAGATCACAGAAATTTTGAGTACAAGATGTATATCACGGAACAAGAAGTAGCAGAGTTCGAAAGCGCCAACCTGAAATAGTGACTAAAAATTGGAGATTTCATGAACGCATCAACACGAGGATCCAAAATAGGGTGACAAGGTCTCCCCAGAAGACATGAGGCCCCGACGACCAAATTGTATCACTCAGAACATTTGAATGCATAATTTGTAACACAGAAGAGGGGGCGATGATGAAACCCAGTAGTCAATTTGTATATTGTGGAGGGTTGGATGCCAACTGTTTCGTACCAGTGTGTTTAGTTGTCACTAGTTAGAGAATAACTAATGTATATTAGGAAGGACAGGAAGTTAGTGGGGATGGAGGGCAACGACATATACTTTGAAACATTCGTGAACCGTGGTAGAGTGAAGCTTACGAGTTCGAGGAGTCTGTGGTGGAATTGTAGACAATAGAAGTTTTAAGTGCAAGATGTATATCACAGAACAAGAAGCAACAAAGTTCGAAAGCGCCAACCCAACAACTGCGGTCATAAAATTGGCTAAGTATGGAAAGGAACAACGGTCGGTCGGATTCATCATATGAGGATATATATGGAGATGAAGATATATCAACTCGCCAACGCTGGAATCCGCGATCATAGAAAGGCGGCTAAGTATATAACCAGAAAGCAATAATACACGGGAAGAAGAAAAGGGAAAAAATGATGAGTGTACGGTGGAATTGTAGATCACAAAAATTTTGAGTGCAAGATGTATATGATGGAACAAGAGCCAACAGAGTCTGAAAGCGCCAACCCAAAACAGTGACCAAGAATTTGACATTTCATGAACCTATCAACACGAGGATCCAAAAACAGGCTGACAAGGTCTCTCCAGAAGACGTGAGGTCCCGACGTTCAAATTGTATCGCTCGGAACATTTAAATGCATAATATGTAACACGGAAGAGGGGACGATGTCGGAAGGTGGTAGTCAATTTGTATATTGCGGAGGGGCTGATGCCAACTATTTCGTACTAGTCTGTCCAATTGTCGCTAGTAAGATCATAACCAATGTATATTAGGAAGGACAGGAAGTTAGTGGGGATGGAAGGCAATGATAGATACTTTGAAACATTTGTGAGCCATGGTAGAGTGAAGCTTGTGAGGTCAAGGAGTCCACGACGAAATTGTAGATCACAGAAGGTTTGAGTGCATGATGTATATCATGGAACAAGAAGCAACAGAGTTCGAAAGCGCCAACCCGACAACCGCGGCCATAAAATTGGCTAAGTATGGAAATGAAAAATGGTTGGTCGGATTCGTCATGTGAGGATATAGACGAAGATGAAGATATGTCAACCCGCCAATGCTGGAAGCTGCGATCATAAAAAGGCCACTAAGCAAATAACCGGAAAGTGATAATACACAGGAAGAAGAAAAGAGAAAAAGAACTAAGGAGTCCATGGTGGAATTATAGGTCACAAAAATTTTGAGTGCAAGATGTATATCACAGAACAAGAAGCAACAAAATTCAAAAGCGCCAACCCGACAGCCGTGGGCATAAAATTGGCTAAGTATGCAAATGAACAACGGTTGGTCGGATTCGTCATGTGAGGATATAGATGGAGATGAAGATATGTCAGCCCACCAACGTTGGAACCCGCTATCATAGAAAGGTGACTAAGTATATAACTAGAAAGCGATAATACACGGGAAGAAGAAAAGGGAAAAAGGGCTGAGTGCACAGTGGAATTGTAGATCATGGAAATTTTGAGTGCAAGATATATATGACGAAACAAGAGCCAACAGAGTTTGAAAGCGCCAACCTGAAACAATGACCAAGAATTGGACATTTCATGAACCCGTCAACATGAGGATCCAAAAACAGGCTGACAAGGTCTCACCAGAAGATGTGAGGTCCCGATGTTCAAATTGTATCGCTCAGAACATTTAAATGAATAATCTGTAACATGGAAGAGGGGACGATGTCAGAAGGTGGTAGTCAATTTGTATATTGTGGAGGGGTTGATGCCAACTGTTTCGTACCAATGTGTCTAATTGTCGCTAGTAAGAGCATCACCAATGTATATTAGGAAGGATAGGAAGTTAGTGGGGATGGAAGACAGTGACAGATACTTTGAAACATTTGTGAGCCGTGGTAGAGTGAATCTTGCGAGGTCGGGGAGTCCGCAACGGAATTGTAGATAACGAAAGGTTTGAGTGCACRATGTATATAACGGAACAAGAAGAAGCRGAGTTCAAAAGCGCCAACCCGAAAACCGTGGMCATAAAATTGGCTAAGTATGGAAAGGAACAACGCTCGRTCAGATTCGTCATGTGAGGATATAGACGRAGATGGAGATATTTCAACCCGCTAATGTTGGAAACCGTGATCATAGAAAGGTCACAAATTAAATAACCAGAAAAYGATAATACAYGGGAAGAAGAAAATGGAAAAAGGAATAAGGAGTTCGCGGTGGAATTGTAGGTCACAKAAATTTTTAGTGCAAGCTGTATATCACGGAACAAGAAGCAACAGAGTTCGAAAGCGCCAACTCGACAACTGCGAGCATAAAATTGGCTAAGTATGCAAACGAACAACGGTCGGTCGGATTCGCCATGTGAGGATATAGATGGAGATGAAGATATGTCAACCCGCCAACGTTGGAACCCGCGATTATAGAAAGACGACTAAGTATATAACTAGAAAGCGATAATACACGGGAAGAAGACAAGGGAAAAATGTGTTGGATATGACGGAACAAGGGACATAGGTGTTGGATACCGCAAACCTAGGACCTGGTGATAAGATAATTGGCTAAGTATTGAAAGGGACAACAATTGATTGGGCTCATGGTGTGAAGATATAGATAAAGAGTTGTCAATTTGCGAATCCATGGGGCCGTGATAATATAGTTGCGACTAAATATAGAACCACAAAGGGATAATAGAGGGGGGGGGGAGAGAAAAATTAATTTTTTTTATATATTCCTACGAACAAATTGTATATTGCGGAACTCCGGGCGCTATTTGTAGCTCGCGGAAGATTCGAAACACAATTTTGAGGTCGTCAATCCGGGAACTCGCAATCGAAAAATTGTGCCAAGTATGGAACACAGAAACACTGGCCGAGACTTGTTTTCGCTAATATATTTAAATTTGTAATAGCTTTTCCATTACTTGGCAAGATCTTCTTTATATATTAAAATTTGTAATAGCTTTTCCATTACCTGGAGAGATCTTCTTTGCATCTTTCTGGACAAGTTCTGTAGGGATGGTTGGTTGTCGAGACTTTTGCTTATTAATGACGATTTTTACGGTTGTTGAATGATGCCATTTTAGTATTAAACCTTTGGTGTTGCATATATGGAAAGAAGTACGAGGATGGAAAGAACAAGAAACAATGACCAGGATTTGGATTTTTTGTGAACCTGCCAACGCGAGGATCCAAAATAGGGTGACAATGTTTCCCCAGAAGACGCGAGGCCCCGATGGCCAAATTGTATAGCTCATAATATTTGAATGCATAATGTGTAACACGGAAGAGGGGATGATGTCAGAGTCCGGTAGTCAATTTGTATATGGCGGAGGAGCGGGTGCCAATTCTTTCATACCAATGTGTTCAGTTGTCACTAGTAAGAGCATATTTAACGTATATTAGGAAAGACACTAAGTTGGTGGGGATGGAAGGCAACAATAGATAGTTTGAGCGAAGTTAATGTATACGAGGAACCCACGGTGGAATTGTAGATCACAGATGTTTTGAGTGCAATATGTATATGACGAAACAATAAACAGTCAAGTTCGTAAGCGCCAACCCGACAATCGCGGACATAAAATTGGCTAAGTATGGAAAGGAATAACGGTCGGTCAGATTCGATTCGTCATGTGAGGATATAGATGGAGATGAAGACATGTCAGTCCGCCAACCCTAGAACTAGATATCATAGAAAGGTGACTAAGTATATATCCAGAAAGCGATAACGGATGAGAAGAAGAAAATGTGAGTTCGTATGCACCAACCCGACAACCGCGGCCATAAAATTGACTAAGTATGGAAAGGAACAACGGTCGATCGGATTCGTCATGTGAGGATATAGATGGAGATGAATATATGTCATCCTACCAACCCTACAACCTAGGATCATAGAAAGACGACTAAGTATATAACCAAAAAATGATAATGGACGGGAAGAAGAAAAGGGGAAAATGGCTAAGTATCTGACAGTAGAATTTTTTTTTTAATGTTTTTGAACCCCTGCTGAGTTCTCACTAGTAAAGAATAAACTGCAGACCACATAAGTTCTTTGGCTACAAGATGTATATGATGGAACATGGGACATAGGTGTTGGATATTGCGAACCCAGGACCCGGTGGGCAGATAATTGGCTAAGTATTGGCCAAGAGAAAATTTTGATATTTATTTCAATAGTATTCATACTAATATATATTAATGGATTATTTCTGTTTCAAATGAAAATCATCTTCCAATTTGTAGGATGTTGTTCGATTCGCAAATTTCGTTGAAACCATGAAAGTTTTGACTGCAAGACGTATATAACGCAACAAGAAGTATCTGAGTTCGAAAGCACCAACCCGACAACTGCGACCATAAAATTGACGAAGTATGGAAAGGAACAACGGTCGGTCGGATTCATCATGTGAGGATATAGAGGGAGATGAAGATATGTCAGCATGCCAACCCTGGAACCTACAATCATAGAAAGGTGACTAAGTATATAACCATAAAGTGATAATAGACAGAAAGAAGAAAAGGGGAAAAGGGCTAAGTATCTCACAGAAGAAAATCTATTGTTCCTTTATTAGTGCCAAGATTTTCGAACCCCTGGTGAGTTATCACTAGTTAAAGCATAAATTGCAGATCACGGAAGTTCTTTGACTACAAGATGTATATGACGGAACATGGGACATAGTTGTTGGATATCGCAAACCCGGGGCCCGGTGGAAAGAAGGTGAGTTATCACTAGTTAAATCATAAATTGCAGATCACGAAAGTTCTTTGGCTGCAAGATGTATATGACGGAGCAGGGGACATAGTTGTTGAATACCGCAAACTCGGGACCCAATGGCCATATAGTTGGCTAAGTTTTAGATAAGAGGAAGTTTTTATATTTATTCCAATAGTACTAATATTAGTATATATGCATGGATATTATCAGATAGAAGAGGCTGGAATATATGCAAGATATTGAACAGGAACATGGCATCAACACTTCAATTGCCTTGTTGTAAGTCATTAATTCATTCTATTTACGGGACCCGAAGAATGAAAGCAGGACGGGTCCTCCAATTTCTCTTTAAGTATAGGGCCNGAACCCCTGCTGAGTTCTCACTGGTAAAGAATAAACTGCAGACCACATAAGTTCTTTGGCTACAAGATGTATATGATGGAACATGGGACATAGGTGTTGGATATTGCGAACCCAGGACCTGGTGGGCAGATAATTGGCTAAGTATTGGCCAAGAGAAAATTTTGATATTTATTTCAATAGTATTCATACTAATATATATTAATGGATTATTTTTGTTTCAAATGAAAATCATCTTCCAATTTGTAGGATGTTGTTCGATTCGCAAATTTCGTTGAAACCATGAAAGTTTTGACTGCAAGACGTATATAACGCAAGAAGAAGTATCTGAGTTCGAAAGCACCAACCCGACAACTACGACCATAAAATTGACGAAGTATGGAAAGGAACAACGGTCGGTCGGATTCATCATGTGAGGATATAGAGGGAGATGAAGATATGTTAGCATGCCAACCCTGGAACCTACAATCATAGAAAGGTGACTAAGTATATAACCATAAAGTGATAATAGACAGAAAGAAGAAAAGGGGAAAAGGGCTAAGTATCTCACAGAAGAAAATCTATTGTTCCTTTATTAGTGCCAAGATTTTCGAACCCCTGGTGAGTTATCACTAGTTAAAGCATAAATTGCAGATCACGGAAGTTCTTTGACTACAAGATGTATATGACGGAACATGGGACATAGTTGTTGGATATCGCAAACCCGGGGCCCGGTGGAAAGAAGGTGAGTTATCACTAGTTAAATCATAAATTGCAGATCACGAAAGTTCTTTGGCTGCAAGATGTATATGACGGAGCAGGGGACATAGTTGTTGAATACCGCAAACTCGGGACCCAATGGCCATATAGTTGGCTAAGTTTTAGATAAGAGGAAGTTTTTATATTTATTCCAATAGTACTAATATTAGTATATATGCATGGATATTATCAGATAGAAGAGGCTGGAATATATGCAAGATATTGAACAGGAACATGGCATCAACACTTCAATTGCCTTGTTGTAAGTCATTAATTCATTCTATTTACGGGACCCGAAGAATGAAAGCAGGACGGGTCCTCCAATTTCTCTTTAAGTATAGGGCCAATGCCACATAAGTATGGCCTATGAAAAAGTATTTTTCCATGTAAAATGTAAGCAACGAATAGAGTATCTTTTATTTAAATTGAAGTACTGGGCCACATAAAGAAAAGCTTGTCGTCCATGTTTAACGATACACAGAAAAAAAATGTACAAAATAAAATGAAAAGCAATACCAGAGATTGGAAGACACCATTTAAAAAAAAAAAAAACCACAAATATTCTATATTCAAATAAGATGGGTTACAAAATACAACTGAGATTATTTTCCACAATTATTTCGATTTGGCTTGTCGTTGACCAATAAAAAATGTGTACAATGATGAAGCTTGTTGACAGTGTTCTTGATGATCAAATCCTTTATTCCTAAAAGACAACGAATTCAATATCAATTTTGGGTCTTGGACTTAATTGGTGCTGCCAACTATATCTATCCCATTTTTTTGAATAACTTGTCTCTTCTAGATATGGCTTGCTAGCATTGGTTGGTTATTCAACATTCCATTCTTTGTTAAATATTAATTTCCCTCTGTCGTCAAAAACTTGGGGTTTAAGGTGCTTTCCTTGTAATGTTCCTGACCATTGACATCTGAGACAACTTAGAAATGCAATTCAGGCCCAATTCAAAGTCGAGGGAGTCATTTTATGTGACATCAGTTATGGGACAGAAAAAAAAATTAAAGTATGTTGTGACTGCTATTCTCCCTGTATTCGATCATCTGTTTGGTTGAAAAGCCTTCATGAAGATTTGTATGTTGAACTTCTTTGTTTTATTACAGTAAATTGGAAGAAACATTCAAGCCAGATGCAAAATGTTCTTCTGTTGCAGTAGATGACTTCTTTCGGCAACATAGGTCTGGCAAGTGTATCAAATGCTGCAGATCGCATCAGAATATATCTTTTGTCATAGTGGTGGAAAATATGGCGGCCCACATAAAGGTATGGAATGTTCGAAGGTGACACCAAATATGTGGAGTCTGTAATTACATCCAGAGGACAATGAACAAAAGTTGACAAAGAACATGGATTTCCGTCAAGTCTGTTACCGCACACAGAAGCAACTCAACAAACTTTGAAATAAAAACTTCTATAGTTATAATATGTCGTTTTATCAACCCATACAGTTTCTTTTACCCGCTTTTGGGTACATTCACGAATGGAGTAATATTCCGCGTTATTTATGAACATCACAGACCAATTTGCAAGCCAGGGCAAATGCAACGCCCCTGACAAAGACAAATTCTTGTGTGCTCTGCAAAATTCGATACACTTGCCAAATCTATGTTGTTAGAAGAAACTATATACTTCAACGAAGAAGTATTTTGCGCGTGACCTGAAAATCCATTCCATCTCCCAGCAAGAAAACAAAGAAGATCAACAAACAAATCTCTAGACAAGATTTTCAGCAAACCTGTTAGAATACAGGGAGAACACCAACCAGAATATACTTGTTCTTTTTTCCCCCCTGTCTGAGTTTTTGTTGGATAACAGAGTTTTTTTTCGCTCAAAACTCACGTCACATATAACCAGTGTTTCTTCTTTCATTTGGGCCTCAATCGCATCTCCAAGTTGTTTTACATGTCCATGAACATGAACATTAGAACGAAGGCACCCTAAAGCCTAACTCTTTGATGATAGAGAGAAATGGCAATAAGTATTTAAAAACAACGCTGGAGGATGACAATATGATCTTCCATAGATTTTGGGTTAATTCGTTTTAATGACAGATGCTTTCGATATTTTCACTTATTAATGACAATATTTTCGAATATGTATGTTCAATAGTGACTAATAGCACATATTCACATTCCCATATCCGAGCAGATTCTCAAATCTGACAGCTGACATATGCACAATATTAAAGAGGGACATGACGTGAAGGCCTCTGTGGGTGACACGTTCATCGATGGCAACGAGGTAGTACAATATTGCACTGTTACTATGATAAATCCTTTAAAAAACTAAAAAAACCAATTTTTTTTTTGTGCAAATTCAAAATGCAGGAAAAAGAAATTATCAGATCCCATAATATTCGCCTATCTATTCATTTTAATGGGAGATGTCCTCGAGCTTTCCGCTTATTAAAACCAATCTTTTCGAACCTGTCTGTTCGAGTGTGAATTTTGAAAGCATAATTAATGTCTATTGGGAAGGGCGGAAGGTACCAGGGATGGAGGCGAGCGACAAATGCTTTTAAAATTTTCTGAACCTAGAAATGCATCAACCCGCCAAACTTTGAAAACTCGACTAAGTATGGAAAGGTAGGTCGGATAGACAAACTCATCGTAGGCAAATGCACAGTTGTGAGTTTGAGGAGTGCGGAGTCGAATTGTAGAGAACGAAAGGTCTGGGTGCAAGATGTATACACCGAACACGAGCTACCATAGTTCGACAACACATATCCGTGAAGTCGCCTTCATAAAATTGTCTAAGTATGCAACCAAACGACGGTCGGTCGAAAACATGATGTCAATATTTAGATGGAGATAATGATTTGTCAGTTCGCCACAATGAGAACCCGCGAAAACAGAAATGTGAGAAAGTATAGAACCAGAAACACATAACAGAGCGGAAGAACAAAAGGTAAAAGACGGGAAAGTTCACGAGAGGAAAAAAAAAAGGGAGAACAACTATATCGCTCAGACAACAAAACTTACTCTCATAACTATGAAACCATAGTAAGACATAAACCATGGAAAAAACATCCCCAACTATGAAATATAGTTGGAGGCCGACAAACTGTGGTTGAAGGCGGAATAAATGCAATTTACATCAAATGCAAAATTTTGTATGTTATTTTATCTTAATAGTATTCTATGGGGAATCAACTACAAAACAATGTAACAATAGATCCAATTGCGGATGCAACACCCCAACATTGCAAACCTTAGGCAAACAAGAGCAAGCAACAAATAACAACCCAGTTAAGAAGCACCAGAAGGCCCAACTGCAGCCGCAGGACCCGAACCCTGCAAAGTAGAATCAAACAACAATAAACAACATCGAACAAACAAAGAAGCAAGCAACAACCAGTCCACCAGGAATGTCGCAGTTCCAATCGCAGTTGCAGAACCCCAAACGTGAAAACTGCAACAAGACAAACATGCAAGTAAGAACAACAAGACCATGCAAATAAGAAATCAGTCGAGATGCAAGAAGCAAGCATGAATCAATGAACCAACAATGCCGCTAAAGCACAATATTGCCCAAATTGATTGCAGAGAACATTGCATATAAAATTAAAAACCAGAAGAAAATGTATTGTAACAAGCCTGCTAAGTAAACATTCAATGTTGCCAAGCTTGTTAGGTAAACATTTAAGTCTGTCAGAATTGCTCTGTAAACATTTAAGAAAAAATGCAATGTGGCAGGTCTATGACGTACCCAATTTTTTTTTTTTATAATTTATGTAACAATAGTTCGAACAATAGAGAATGTATTCGATAACGTTGGGATAAATTTAGCTAGTAGAAAATGCTAAGACAAACATTTGAACTAATGCTAGCATTAATCCACCGTCAACCAATACATAGGAGAAATATATGATTCAAAAAGACTGTTCATGATAAAAAAAATTGGATATGTTAATATATAAAACATTGGGAATAGCAAAGCCGGCAATAAGACCTCCAATCTGTTATCCAATCAGATCACTACATATATGGTACTTTTTAGTATATAAAAACGAATGTTTTTAGTTCCCTAACTCCAACAATATAAATATTTCTGATTAAAGGACAAACTAATATGAAGTCAATGAATTTCCCGGATGGGGTGACAGGGAGGCAGAGGCGACCACATGGATGCACGTCGGAACGTGGTGGCAAGGCGCCCATCGGCTCACATCAAACGCCCATTAATTCTTCATGAATTCACCCAGGCGTATTCAAATGCGGAGCCAACTCGCACAAGGGGAAGGTACCCGCACTAAGGTTCAGACTTTAATGAAGGAAGGGATGGCGTTGTATATCGTTATTGGCATAATGCTCAGGTTCATTGTTAGCAGTGTAACTCCAGGTGGTAGAGAGCTCTCGAGACCCTCTGTCTCGCAGCAGCATTGGCTCCACGGCAAGGTTGTTCTCGTCCGACTGACGCGGCCGCATCGCTGGGCCGCATTATCACCTTGCATCGCCATGCCACGACTCAGGGGAACACCGCGACGAGGAGCGGCTTGGCATGCAACGAAGTCGAGAAGAAAGCGAAAGGAGGCCTTTGAAAAAGCAATGGCAGTGGCTGCCAGAAGGAGAAGGATGAGGGGCATGGCAATTGTCGAGGAGGTGATCTCGGACGAAGGACTGGAAAGTCCCCCTGCGCACACTTTGTTCACGGTCCCAGAAAACTGGAACCCCCGCTCGCGCATTGGTCTGGATAGCACTTCAGGAACGGCAAGTGGGACGCGCAACCCCGACGACAGTGGCAACGAAGAACCTTATCCTCCTTGCTATGTGGAGGAGGAAGCTCCTCCTGAGCCTATTAGAGCAGAACCGGGAGCTAACGAGCAGGGAGCGACCGCAGATACCAGGCCAGCACAGCCAGCCTCACCCGACGCGGACTACCTCAGCCTCATCTTTGATGTGCGCAATCTCCTCGAAGACCAGGTCTTTCGCATCGAGCGGCTGGAGCAGAGGATAGACATGTTCTTCGCCGCACATTCCAGAGCTACGCCGAAGAAACAATGTCCAACATGTGCCAGAGCTTACGCCTTTCCAGCGCGATGGAGGCACACTGAGGCTGCCGACACTCTCCTGGGCTCCGAGGTTACCTGATGTTTAGACCCAAACTTTGCTTGTGGTTTTGTTTTAATAGTCTATGCCTGTGGACAGTTAGCTTTCTATATGCGTTAGTTTTAGTTGCAAACACCAGTTTTAATTTTGTTACTCCCGGTTTCCTACGGGCGGGAGATAGCAGTGTTAATTTTGTCACTTTTGGTCTGCTCTGCAACTATGATGACATGTGGACAGGGATGTCCAGCTGTCTCGGTTTCCTGCTAAGGCGGGACAGCTGACATCCCCAACAGTGTTGTATTTTGTCTATGTTAATATAAAAGGTTCAAACTCTTTTTATTTAAAAAAAAAAAAATATGAAGTCAATAAATTATCCATTGTTATAGTCCCTCTATACCTACGAAACAAAATATTTAAAATAAAACAATTAATTATAATTATATTAAATCTATGATATTATTTTACCAATTCAATCTTTAATAAATGTTAATCAACACCATATTGTTTTAAATCTTTACCTATATTTAATGAATAAAACATTTTATAATAAACCATTTATCAGTGAAATTCCATCCCTATAAATAGACCTTCCCAAGTCTACTGATACTTGTCAAAGTGCTTCGCCGACTTACACGATTGTGACAAATCAGAAGTTAAATGTTTACTCCAAAGGTGGGAAGCGCGTGGTTGACCAGTCAACGCTGACGAGAAATGATTTTGAAAAACATTTTGATACGGAGAAGTCTATATTTTTATTATTTTAATTTTTTTAATTATTATTATTGAATATTGGGTAGAGAAAAATAGTTGAAATTTAATTTGTAAATGTTTTTATTCAAAATTTTAATTCATTTTAAAACGATTCAAATTTTTAAATTTTAGAAAATAGTTGAATGTTAAATTTGAGGAGTTGGCTCATTGTTTTATGTTTTTGCCAAAAGTCTTTACCAAATTTAGAAATAAGAAAAAAATCTATTTATTATAAGATTATTTTTTTAATAAAGTTTTCTTAAGATAAAGAACGAGATAAAAACTGCTTATACGACTCTTTATTACATAGTAATTGTCATTTTAATAGAATTTTAATCAGAAACAGTGTATTTTAAATTTTAATTCATTTTAAAACGATTCAAATTTATAAGATTATTTTTTTAATAATTTTTTCTTAAGATAAAGAACGAGATAAAAACTGCTTATACGACTCTTTATTAAATAGTAATTGTCATTTTAATAGAATTTTAATCAGAAACAGTGTATTTTAAATTTTAATTCATTTTAAAACGATTCAAATTTTTAAATTTTAGAAAATAGTTGAATTTTAAAATTTTAAATTTTAGAAAATAGTTGAATGTTAAATTTGAGGAGTCTAATTGTTTTAGTTTTAGTTTTTTGTTTTGAATTTGGTGAAATAAATTTACATAAAATCACAATTTTTTGTTATTTAAATTATATTTTTTAATGTAAAAATAGATTTAGTTGAAAAATCTATGAGGCACTAAAATTACACAGCATTAGCCACTCAAATCCACAGATACAACAATTTCGGACAACAATATACTTGACGCAAATATCCCAGAAAAAAAAAAAAAAAAAAAAAAAAAACATAAAACTTTTAGAATACTGTCAAACTTTACAGGGAAAAGCAGCAATCACCAGAAAAAGGAAACCTAGTGGGCTAACCAGGGAGCAATATTCCCTTCCTAGTTACCTTTCCGGCAAGTTTTCAGGCGATTCCATTTTAAATTTCCAACCAATCTAAAAGTCTAATTGATTTTTTGAGCATCTGAGTTGGTTTAAAATAGGATAAAATCCACGAAATAATGTTTAGAAATGCATAGAACTTTGATCCATGCAAAACTCAGACTACCACTGAAAATCTGACCGGATTCATGCGAATCTGTTTACTCCCAATTTAACTTAGTCCAAAAAGAAACTAGGTGGATTACTCCGAATTTAACTTAGTCCAAAAGGAAACTAGGTGGAAATCAGACGGTACGTCGGAAAGAATTAAAAAATCCCGACGAATTGGTCGTCAACATCCGGTGAGACCTTGGCCCATTCAACTCTAACCGTGTTGAACGAATGAATGAGAATGCAACAGAGCAGCCAATAAATTGGCATCACGTTTTCTGGTCTTGTAGTCCCCGGCCGGTCTGGATACCTTTTCCAAAATCATTCCATTATATATTGCGAGCAGCGAGAATAGAACAGGTAAACTGGGGAGCAGTACCATATCACATCTCGAATCGGTCTAGTTAAGCTCTTACACATCTGGGAATTCTCCCCACCGTTGGGAAATCGATTCTCTGGCCAGGCTTCCTATTTCCATTCCGTCGGCATTGCGGTTTGTCGGGATCCATCTCGGCTTTTTTCTGTTTTGGGGGTTACATTTTTGTTTACAAATGAGAAATCAGGCATGGAGATGGAGTGGGGAAATAAGGGGCAGAGTGAGATACTTGTTAGCAGAGCAACCCATGGTCACGCATTTCAGATGGGACCATCACGCTTGGGGCTCCACATGGCTCTTTCCCCTTGTGGCCATTGCCTCCTATCTCTTGCTCATTCTGCTTCTCAAGATTCTGCTCATACCCAGGAAGAGGCCGTTGCCTCTAGGGCCGATCCCCGCCATTCATAACCTCTGCGTGGTCGTCGCTTCGGTGGCCATCTTCGTGGGTTGCTGGGAAGCCACGGCGGTGGAGCTCAGAGAGACGAGATGGATTCGGAATAGGAAATTTAGAAACGCGGCGGAATGGGTGATGTGTTTCCCCCTGGGCACGCGCCCCTCTGGCANTAAAGCAAACAAACGAGACACTTTTGATGATTATCACCCGATCTTATTATGTAATTTTTGTTATAAGATAATATCAAAGATCATTTCAAATCGGATTAAGCCTTACCTCTCCAGATCTCTTTTTGAAGAATAGTTGGGTTTTTTACAAGGAAGAAGTGATCTAGAATCGAATCCAGGAGGTTTCTTAGGTCTAGAAAAGGCTCAAAAATGAAAGTTCTCGGAATTGACTGAAACCAATTCCATTGCGACCGGCTAGTCACGATGATTCCGACCATATATTTACTTTCTCAAACAGACGTTGTATGCGAGAGTTATCACACTCTGACCGTTTTCCCAAACAACTAAAAAGTCAACAGGTAAACTGGAAAAAGTCAATGATGATGTCAGCATGACATCCTGTTGACGTCATCATGCTGACATCAACAAAGTGACATGTGGCAGCACAACAACAGGGTGACTGGACAGTGACAGGGACCAATCGCATGTTGACATGTGGCATCGTGGAGGACCAATGAAAGGGTGCCACGTGGCACCCCATCACTAGTTTGAATGGAATTTTTTTATGAAGCTCATGGCTCTCAACCCCGTGACCTATGGAGGGAGGCAAGCGCTTTGGTAGAGGTCCAATGGCCAATGCGCCATAATGGTGCTTATTTAAAATAACTCACTGTATTGCTAATAAAGTGAATGTTTGGTAAGGAGGGTAGAAAGGGGCTGGGGCTAAGCCCCAACCCATGATTTTACCTTTGCATATAACCATATCCACCGTGTAAAGGGGCGTGGGTGCCATCCCATTAACCACCAGCTCGCGCTTGTATCTCCAGTGCTCCATTCATTTCGGGGCTATGACCATGGTTTTGGGCGCATATATGGGGAGCGGTCATATTAGAATGTGACATGTGACCATCGCTTTCGGAGGATAGGACCAACGCATAGCCCTTTGGGCTGGCGCTTGGCCTTAATATTTCCATGTGACCCTATACTAGCACGTGCGCCTAGGGCCTTTGGGCTATATTTGAATTTTGGTTACAGAGTGGGTTTTTAACTATACAGTATGGATTTTTATTTGATTTTTAGGCCTGTTATTGAAAATTTTGGCCATTATTGGGAGATATTGGGCTTTTTTTGAGCCCAGATTTTGGGAGGAAGTTGGGGAAGGATAACCAACTTCAGATATATATAAACCAGGCCTGTTTGAGGCCATGGAGGGACAGTCAGGGAAGAGTTATGTTGAAGCAAAGCCAAGCTAAAGCCATTTTTATGCAGGGAAGCTGTTGAGGAGGAGACCTTTGCGAGCCATTTCTGGGAGCTACACTTAGTCTTTTCAGTGCTGTCAGTTGTGTTGGATTTCTGAGGTCGAGTATAAAATAGTGAGACCAGTATGAGATCCATTTGATGTACTTTTGTTGAATTTTGCAAGCATTGAAGAATTAATAAAGAAGCCTCCCCCACTGAGACAAAGGCCCGAAGATGTAGGAAACCTTGTCGAACTCCGTTATCACTTCTCTTGTTATGGTTTTGTTGTTCTTCATGCTTATGTTCAGATCTGTATATTATTTTATGACTGCTATGTTTCTTCATTAAATTCATCCTCTTTGGTTCAACTTCATAAATGGTTAATTAACACATGGAACTAATAACTCAACCACAGTCATTTAAAAGATCTTTTCAGATCAAGTCGTATCGGAGCTAGTTGACATTTGGATTTGAGTTTTTCATGTTAACTAGGGAAAATCTACAGCATGGTGAAGGCGAGCTTGTTAAAGAGAATCCATTGATTGGATTGAGAAAGAGAGCTTCTCATAGTGAGAAGATGGCATCAGAAGAAGAGATTTCTCAAGATGAGAAAAAGTTCTAGAAAACTTTCCTTGCTATGTCGGAGATGGTGAAATTTTTGTACGAGGATTACTTGGAACGGAAAATACCAAATTTGGATGAATATTCAAAGGGAAAAAGTGACAAGGAAGAGGATCCTCCTCAGACTCCTCCTTCACCTCCATCATCACCTTCTTCATCTCCTTCTTCTTCAAGTTCAAGTTCTAAATCCAATGCAAAGAAACATGTTCATAAACATAAGAATGAAATGCCATTGTTAAAACTTGATGTTAAATTTGAGTTACCCATATATG
>JZKD02S0031602.1:0-26472 GCA_000966675.3 Picea glauca
AGGTGGATTTTGTTCTTTATCAGTGTCCTCTAGGCTATCCAGGTCAGATATCTCTGCAGGGTCGACGGGGATAAGGAGGTCAGTGGACCATTCCTTAGTGATCTCCTTAAGGTCTTCTTCTGTAATATTGTAATATGACTGGAGTTTCTCTTTATATTCATTTTCTCACGCTGTAATGTAGATAAAGTGTTGATCTGCATTGAACTTCATCGGGATTTGGAACCTTTGTAAGGTGTTCGGAGTCATGCGAGGCTCGACTTCGATGGCTCACTTTAGCTGGAGGTAGTATGGATGAAACACATCATTCGAATGCCACTATTTTTTCATATCAGTTGAATACCACAGGGTAGAAAACTTCGCGGCAAGCGGTTCGGATAGCTCTATGTCTGGGAAGGTCACTTCTTTCGGCATCTCCCAAGAAACAAATGCAATGAGGACTAGGAGCCAGCTGAAATGAAATTCATAACCCTGATCCTGTGCTTCTCGGCAATCTAGTTCCAACTGGTTAACTAGGTACTTCACCCAGTTCATCTATAGGCCTTCTACGCACCTCCCTATGAGGTCAACGACAAAGACGGTGACCTGTGTAGGTTGGTTCTTCCTTACTAACTTTCCAACTATCAGTTGACATGCCAGGCACACTGCGCCACTCTAGATGGAAGCTACCTTGTAGCCTCTTGTTCCCTTCTCAACGTCGCCATATGTATCCTTGATCTTTTGTGCCAGCACGCAATCTACAGCTTTTCCTGGATAAAACTCCTATGGGTCAGGTCCTTGCATACTCAAGCCTATGATCCTATAGATTAGCATTGGGTAAACTATAATGCAATGGTATATCCATAAGTAGCCACCATGGTAACACGACAGTAGCAACTTGACACAGGCATTGACTTCCTGGTGTCTTCCAAAGTGTGGGAACTTCATGACATTCAGCAGCATGGACTGCATGAGGTTCATCATCCACGAATGGGGGATTATCTTTGAATTATTCCCCTTAGCTCTGGTTAGGTACTTGTATGGGGCCAGCATACCATAGATCTTGCGATCTCTGAGGTTGAATTCACTGAAATTTAGTGTTGTGATCTTGTTCTGGTCTACTTGAACTACGTGTATCCCCTTCGGGAGGTACGCAGTAACTATAGTGTACTCAAAATATCTTGGTACACTAACATGATTCACCGCTCTATCCAGAGGCGGGATGTAATTGGGAAATATAGTCGAAATCAGCTTCGCATTTGCTAGGTCGTCTTTATGCTTGGTTCTCTTTTCTGTTGATGGTCTGGATGGCCTGGCTCCGTGAGCAGTCGACGAAGAGGCTTGCATTGTTCTCATCGATTGAGCTTGTACACCTACAGACATAGACATGAATATTTCAGTCATGAGGTCAATGACAACTTCTTCGACAACTTTCTCTGTAGCACTGAACTTGTTCGACATACACGCTCAGGGTTGAAAATATCGGGTTCGAGTAACTTAGACACTGTAATGGGATAGAGGGAAATAGCACAATGATCACTTGTGTAAAATCAACGAGTCTGTGGGTTTAGATTCACGGTTAGGAAAATTGTTCTTGGTGCATGGAGCAACAGGATAAATAGATAACTTGGCAACGGATTTCTTGCAATGGTCGAGAATCCTTCATCAACTATGTTCTGTCCATTACGGCGTGGTCCAACAGCCTAGTGGCGAACCATAAATGCATTTCTACCCATTCGAGGGCGGGGTCAACCGAACGATTATATTGGTCCCAATGGCTATATTGCTTCATCATGACGAAGTTCCCTATGACGTTATTCTGTTATCCCAACGAAGTTCCAATTTTGCAAATTTTCCTTCTGTGAAGTTCCCTCTGGAACCTTCTGTAACTTGTCGATCTTAGATCTCTTCTTACTTAGCTTTCTATCCTTCTTCCCAATGAGCTTCATCTTGGTATTCCTTTTTCCATTATGATTCTCATCTTCTTTTGGCATAGTTACTTCACGTTGTTGAGATTCTTTCCTAATATTCAAGGATGATACTTCTTCTTTATTTGGAATAGGTACATCAATCTTCTGTGGGTCTTCTAGTGTTCTTGCAACTTCGACATCCGGGTCTCTGGTTTTAAATAGCTTCAATATGCTCTTTTGTTCTTCAATCAAGTGTGTGATCCTTCTAGTCATGAAATCTTTTAATTCTTGCTTTTGTTTCTCTAAAGCTTCTTCTTCTTCTTTTCTTCTGGCCTGGTCTCTTTCAATCCAAGGTTTTCCTAGTAACATGGTAAATGGGGCATTGTTCTCAATAAATTTAACAATCTCGAAATCCTCCTCTGTCGAAGTGCCACTGGCATTCATAGGTATCTGGGTGAGCTTTCCACATAGGTTTATCATCTTTCCTCAAAATAGCCTTATTCCTCCCAATGAAGGACTCATAGCAGGCTTCCCTAAAAGTTCCCAATTTCATTCTATTTTGATATTCACCTTTGTTTCCTTATCTAGAAAACAGTCAATGTCGAAGTCTCCTATTTTCGCTTCTATGCATGTTTTTTCTTTGAAGATCTCTGATAAGCTAACATGTCGGTGGTCATTCAAGGTTTCTTTGATCTGTAGTAATACTTTCATTGATTCTTTTTGGGGTTCTGCCATAATCATATTTTTTGGATCTACCTTAGGGTTTTCTTGTCTCATGTTCATTCCTTCAAGATTAGAAATCATTCTAGGGCAATCCAATACTTCATGGTCCAGAGCTTTGCAAAAAAGACAACTAGGCCTTCTCCCGAGGCATTCCTTAGCAAGATGTCCTGATTTTGTACAATTGTAACAGAGGGTAAATCCTCTCTTTCTTTTAAATGATCCCCGGCCTTTCATGTACTGCGCACTAGGATCATGGTAGCTAACCTGCAAAAATTTATTTCTAGGATCTTGCATCCATTTGTTAGTCCAAACATTCTTTCTATGTATAGGTATAACATATCTTTCACTATTCTTATCATATCTATGCATATCAAACCTTCTTTCATCTATTAGTGCCCTAGTTTTCAAGCTAGCACAGAATCTATCAAGCATACCTATATCCATACTGTCGAAAATAGAAATTTCCACCTATATTACTTCTACATAGCACAAAGATTTTAGATCTAAAACGTTTCACTATTCTTACCTTTATCAGGGCACAGAGCTTCTAGATCTTACCTCTTTTCTTCAGATCTGATCTCTTTTCTTGGCACAGAGCTTCACAGGTCAAGTAGAATGTTGCGTACTGGGGCAATAGATCTATGCATGGAGATTTCACAGTTTCAGGTCAGAACTTTGTAAAAAATTCTTCTTCCTCAATTCCCAACAATCACAATTTCAGGTCCCAGCAACGGAACCATTTGTTGGCATAGGGGCATACCAAGGTTTCAACGCTACAACAATGCACCAACAAAACCCTAACTATCATCCCTTTCTAAAACACCTGCAAAGCAGATGAAGTCTCACCCGAGGTAGAAGCAGGGGTGGTTGCAGGACTCAAGTGTCATCAACCTTAGCTGGCACACAGATCTGTGATTGTAATACTTAATAGAGCACTTAGCACCGATAGTCCATCAATATTTAACGACTATCTACTCCACAGATGAAATAGAACATCGCATTATTCATTCAGATCTGATGTATCTAATCACTTATCATAGAAAGGTAGGTTATATCTAGAATATTCAAGCACTAATCACATTCACATAGGTCATATCTAACATCCATATACATCGTTAGCACAAAACATGAACAAATCTATCTATCTATATCAAATCACTTAGCAAGTAAGGACATAAACACATAAATACATCACACAAAGTAGAGCAACACGACATATACATCGTTCACCCCCACCCTAGGGCTACGTCCACCAACTCTTCTTCTTCATTATCTTCGGTCAAGCTTCTTACAGGCACATAGCATCAAAATCCTATTGCGCAGAAGACAGGTGCACCCCTCTAGATCCTCCTTCTTAAAGCTAGGGTACAACACCAATCCTTCTTACAATTACTTGCACGTAACTCTGCAAGTCTCACACAGTATTCACAAGCATCTACAATCCATACTTATCACTTAGCCCAATATCGCACAGATATATATCTCTCCTTACATTGCCTAGAAATCTATTTATACTTTACAAAATAGGCCTAAACATGGGTAAACCCATGGGTCGACATTCCCATACCCGTTACATAATCCCAAATCCTAAAAAGGACCCAAAAAGGGGCTGAGGTCCCACGATCTCTGCTTCATCTTACACTCCTCCTTCGACAGACCGTCAAAGTTCCAAAATAGGTCAAACTTAACCAAGGATCTCCCAAAACATTTTCAAGGGCCAACATCTTGATGCTTGGGCAAGCTGTAAATATGGAAGATACAATCCATTTGGAACAATAGGTTATTTCCCATATACCAAAAAGTACGGAGAGTTTCCTATAGCTTCTTCCAAGATACTCTATCGACCCATAGGGAATTATGAAGCAAATTATGCCAGTTCCTCTGATTTTCAAAAACTATTTTTTTTTTAATTCTCACTAGGTTTTTATTAGTTGAATCTACTACCCCACTCCCTTCCAAATAGTAGTTTGCAGAATATCTTATTATGATCCCCTTATCAAGGGAAAATTTTTCCAAGCACGTGGAATAAAAGTAAGAAGCATTGGAAAAAATGACGATAGAGGGAATCCAAAACCTTGTTATTAGTTGTTCTAAAAATTGGATTACTACCTTTTCATTAACGTGTGTGAGAGGGATAGACTCCTTCCATATCGTGAAATCATTTGTAGCAGTCAAGATATATTTATGTTGTTTCAAAGAATTGGTAGTAATTTCTCCTATGACGTATATTCCCCATTTCGCGAATGGCCTGGATATGGTCACCAACTGGAGTGGAATGGCTGCCCCCTTTTCCCTACTGGTGCTTACTTGACAAGATTTACATTTCCTGGCATATACATGGGCCTCCCTGAATAGAGTAGGCCAATAATAACTAGCCCTTAATATTTTGTGAGATGTGGTTTCTTCCGCAAAATGTCCACCTGCTAGGTCGTCATGGAGTTCTCTCAGCACCTTTTCTGCATCATCACGTTCAATACATATAAGTAGTACTCCATCACATTTTACTCGAAAAATCACATAGTTTATGAGGAAATGTTGAATGGACTTTAACCTGGGAGTTCTCCTTTCTCTAGGGTTTAGGTTTTCTAGATAGCTTCCATGGTGTAGGAGATAAGACAGGTTTTCGTACCATGATGCTTTCCTGGGAGGAACATATAAGGATTAACTACACCATAATGACAACTCATTTTCCCAACTGAATTATTTTGCATTGATCAGATCTTGGGCCTCAACAACTAGTTTACACAATCCTTGACCCTTGGCTATTTTGGTAGGTTTTATTTCTAGATCAAATTCCTGAACGACTACCATCCAATTTCCCCTTCTTTCTCCCATCTCTTGTTGGGTAAACAAATATTTAACTGCGGGGTGAAGCACTATGACTTTAGTGTGATTTTTCAAGATATAAGATTTGAAATGTTTGATAGCTTTATAAACTACGTAAACATGTTTTTCTATAGTTAGATAGTTCAGTTCGGATCCTTGAAGGTTAGTGCTCATAAATGATATCGGTGCCTCATTGTTTTCATCATCCTTTTGGGTAATTATTGTGGCCAAGGATTGGTCAGAAGCAAAGGTATAAAGAAAAAAATATTTGTTGAAATCAAGGCTTCATAGCACTGGTGCTTGGGATATTGTAGTTTTGATGTTGTTGAAAGATCCTTTCCTTTCTTCCTCCCATTTAAACTTTGCATCTTTGCGAATCATTTTTTGTAAAGGTTTAACAATTTCAATGAAGTCAGGAGTAAATTTTCTCACAAAGTTGATTTTCCCAAAGAAGGATTGCATGGCCTTTTTATTTTTTAGATAGAGAGTTGAGATATCGCTTTTATCCACTCAGGGTCGATGCTAATTCCTCCTTGAAATATGATATGAACTAATAATTTTCCTTCTTTTACACCAAATATAGTTTTCTTAGGGTTCAAAGATATTCCATATTTCCTACACCTTTCAAAGATCTAAGTCAAATGTTGAATGTGGTCTTCCTTATTTTTTTAGTATATATTTACATCATCTAAATAGACTAACACACACTTGTTAATCAATCCCCAAAAAGATACATCCATGGCCCTCTTGAAGGTCATCCTTTCATTTATAAGAAAAGGTTCCCCACTTGGTTTGGAAAGTAGTTTTTAATTGATCATCTTCTGAAACCAGGACTTGGTTATATCCCAAGAAACCGTCTAAGAGGGAAACAATTTCAGAGCTGTATACTATATGTAGGAGATGTTCCATGGGTGGGACTAGATAATTATCTTTTTTCGATGCTCTATTAAGGTTTATGAAATCCACTTGCAGATAGATCTCCCCACACTTCTTTCTGACAGACACCAGATTGGCCACCCAGGCTAAGTATCTTACCTGAAAGATAATCTTGGAATCTAATAATTTCTTCATCTCTTGATACATCAAAGGTTTCATAAATGGGTGGTACTTTCTAAAATTTTGTTGGAAGGTTTTTACTCCATACTTTAACGGGATTGTGTGTTGGATAATACGAGTATCATAAGTTTTCAATTATTGGTAGGACCAAGAAAATACATCTTGATATTCTTTAAANAGGTGGATTTTGTTCTTTATCAGTGTCCTCTAGGCTATCCAGGTCAGATATCTCTGCAGGGTCGACGGGGATAAGGAGGTCAGTGGACCATTCCTTAGTGATCTCCTTAAGGTCTTCTTCTGTAATATTGTAATATGACTGGAGTTTCTCTTTATATTCATTTTCTCACGCTGTAATGTAGATAAAGTGTTGATCTGCATTGAACTTCATCGGGATTTGGAACCTTTGTAAGGTGTTCGGAGTCATGCGAGGCTCGACTTCGATGGCTCACTTTAGCTGGAGGTAGTATGGATGAAACACATCATTCGAATGCCACTATTTTTTCATATCAGTTGAATACCACAGGGTAGAAAACTTCGCGGCAAGCGGTTCGGATAGCTCTATGTCTGGGAAGGTCACTTCTTTCGGCATCTCCCAAGAAACAAATGCAATGAGGACTAGGAGCCAGCTGAAATGAAATTCATAACCCTGATCCTGTGCTTCTCGGCAATCTAGTTCCAACTGGTTAACTAGGTACTTCACCCAGTTCATCTATAGGCCTTCTACGCACCTCCCTATGAGGTCAACGACAAAGACGGTGACCTGTGTAGGTTGGTTCTTCCTTACTAACTTTCCAACTATCAGTTGACATGCCAGGCACACTGCGCCACTCTAGATGGAAGCTACCTTGTAGCCTCTTGTTCCCTTCTCAACGTCGCCATATGTATCCTTGATCTTTTGTGCCAGCACGCAATCTACAGCTTTTCCTGGATAAAACTCCTATGGGTCAGGTCCTTGCATACTCAAGCCTATGATCCTATAGATTAGCATTGGGTAAACTATAATGCAATGGTATATCCATAAGTAGCCACCATGGTAACACGACAGTAGCAACTTGACACAGGCATTGACTTCCTGGTGTCTTCCAAAGTGTGGGAACTTCATGACATTCAGCAGCATGGACTGCATGAGGTTCATCATCCACGAATGGGGGATTATCTTTGAATTATTCCCCTTAGCTCTGGTTAGGTACTTGTATGGGGCCAGCATACCATAGATCTTGCGATCTCTGAGGTTGAATTCACTGAAATTTAGTGTTGTGATCTTGTTCTGGTCTACTTGAACTACGTGTATCCCCTTCGGGAGGTACGCAGTAACTATAGTGTACTCAAAATATCTTGGTACACTAACATGATTCACCGCTCTATCCAGAGGCGGGATGTAATTGGGAAATATAGTCGAAATCAGCTTCGCATTTGCTAGGTCGTCTTTATGCTTGGTTCTCTTTTCTGTTGATGGTCTGGATGGCCTGGCTCCGTGAGCAGTCGACGAAGAGGCTTGCATTGTTCTCATCGATTGAGCTTGTACACCTACAGACATAGACATGAATATTTCAGTCATGAGGTCAATGACAACTTCTTCGACAACTTTCTCTGTAGCACTGAACTTGTTCGACATACACGCTCAGGGTTGAAAATATCGGGTTCGAGGAGTAACTTAGACACTGTAATGGGATAGAGGGAAATAGCACAATGATCACTTGTGTAAAATCAACGAGTCTGTGGGTTTAGATTCACGGTTAGGAAAATTGTTCTTGGTGCATGGTGCAACAGGATAAATAGATAACTTGGCAACGGATTTCTTGCAATGGTCGAGAATCCTTCATCAACTATGTTCTGTCTGTTACGGCGTGGTCCAACAGCCTAGTGGCGAACCATAAATGCATTTCTACCCATTCGAGGGGGGGGTCAACCAAACGGTTATATTGGTCCCAATGGCTATATTGCTTCGTCATGACGAAGTTGCCTATGAAGTTATTCTGTTATCCCAACGAAGTTCCAATTTTGCAAATTTTCCTTCTGTGAAGTTCCCTCTGGAACCTTTTGTAACTTGTCGATCTTAGATGTCTTCTTACTTAGCTTTCTATCCTTCTTCCCAGTGAGCTTCATCTTGGTATTCCTTTTTCCATTCTGATTCTTATCTTCTTTTGGCATAGTCACTTCGCGTTGTTGAGATTCTTTCATAATATTCAAGGATGATACTTCTTCTTTATTTGGAATAGGTACATCAATCTTCTGTGGGTCTTCTAGTGTTCTTGCAACTTCGACATCCTGGTCTCTGGTTTTAAATAGCTTCAATATGCTCTTTTGTTCTTCAATCAAGTGTGTGATCCTTCTAGTCATGAAATCTTTTAATTCTTGCTTTTGTTTCTCTAAAGCTTCTTCTTCTTCTTTTCTTCTGGCCTGGTCTCTTTCAATCCAAGGTTTTCCTAGTAACATGGTAAATGGGGCATTGTTCTCAATAAATTTAACAATCTCGAAATCCTCCTCTGTCGAAGTGCCACTGGCATTCATAGGTATCTGGGTGAGCTTTCCACATAGGTTTATCATCTTTCCTCAAAATAGCCTTATTCCTCCCAATGAAGGACTCATAGCAGGCTTCCCTAAAAGTTCCCAATTTCATTCTATTTTGATATTCACCTTTGTTTCCTTATCTAGAAAACAGTCAATGTCGAAGTCTCCTATTTTCGCTTCTATGCATGTTTTTTCTTTGAAGATCTCTGATAAGCTAACATGTCGGTGGTCATTCAAGGTTTCTTTGATCTGTAGTAATACTTTCATTGATTCTTTTTGGGGTTCTGCCATAATCATATTTTTTGGATCTACCTTAGGGTTTTCTTGTCTCATGTTCATTCCTTCAAGATTAGAAATCATTCTAGGGCAATCCAATACTTCATGGTCCAGAGCTTTGCAAAAAAGACAACTAGGCCTTCTCCCGAGGCATTCCTTAGCAAGATGTCCTGATTTTGTACAATTGTAACAGAGGGTAAATCCTCTCTTTCTTTTAAATGATCCCCGGCCTTTCATGTACTGCGCACTAGGATCATGGTAGCTAACCTGCAAAAATTTATTTCTAGGATCTTGCATCCATTTGTTAGTCCAAACATTCTTTCTATGTATAGGTATAACATATCTTTCACTATTCTTATCATATCTATGCATATCAAACCTTCTTTCATCTATTAGTGCCCTAGTTTTCAAGCTAGCACAGAATCTATCAAGCATACCTATATCCATACTGTCGAAAATAGAAATTTCCACCTATATTACTTCTACATAGCACAAAGATTTTAGATCTAAAACGTTTCACTATTCTTACCTTTATCAGGGCACAGAGCTTCTAGATCTTACCTCTTTTCTTCAGATCTGATCTCTTTTCTTGGCACAGAGCTTCACAGGTCAAGTAGAATGTTGCGTACTGGGGCAATAGATCTATGCATGGAGATTTCACAGTTTCAGGTCAGAACTTTGTAAAAAATTCTTCTTCCTCAATTCCCAACAATCACAATTTCAGGTCCCAGCAACGGAACCATTTGTTGGCATAGGGGCATACCAAGGTTTCAACGCTACAACAATGCACCAACAAAACCCTAACTATCATCCCTTTCTAAAACACCTGCAAAGCAGATGAAGTCTCACCCGAGGTAGAAGCAGGGGTGGTTGCAGGACTCAAGTGTCATCAACCTTAGCTGGCACACAGATCTGTGATTGTAATACTTAATAGAGCACTTAGCACCGATAGTCCATCAATATTTAACGACTATCTACTCCACAGATGAAATAGAACATCGCATTATTCATTCAGATCTGATGTATCTAATCACTTATCATAGAAAGGTAGGTTATATCTAGAATATTCAAGCACTAATCACATTCACATAGGTCATATCTAACATCCATATACATCGTTAGCACAAAACATGAACAAATCTATCTATCTATATCAAATCACTTAGCAAGTAAGGACATAAACACATAAATACATCACACAAAGTAGAGCAACACGACATATACATCGTTCACCCCCACCCTAGGGCTACGTCCACCAACTCTTCTTCTTCATTATCTTCGGTCAAGCTTCTTACAGGCACATAGCATCAAAATCCTATTGCGCAGAAGACAGGTGCACCCCTCTAGATCCTCCTTCTTAAAGCTAGGGTACAACACCAATCCTTCTTACAATTACTTGCACGTAACTCTGCAAGTCTCACACAGTATTCACAAGCATCTACAATCCATACTTATCACTTAGCCCAATATCGCACAGATATATATCTCTCCTTACATTGCCTAGAAATCTATTTATACTTTACAAAATAGGCCTAAACATGGGTAAACCCATGGGTCGACATTCCCATACCCGTTACATAATCCCAAATCCTAAAAAGGACCCAAAAAGGGGCTGAGGTCCCACGATCTCTGCTTCATCTTACACTCCTCCTTCGACAGACCGTCAAAGTTCCAAAATAGGTCAAACTTAACCAAGGATCTCCCAAAACATTTTCAAGGGCCAACATCTTGATGCTTGGGCAAGCTGTAAATATGGAAGATACAATCCATTTGGAACAATAGGTTATTTCCCATATACCAAAAAGTACGGAGAGTTTCCTATAGCTTCTTCCAAGATACTCTATCGACCCATAGGGAATTATGAAGCAAATTATGCCAGTTCCTCTGATTTTCAAAAACTATTTTTTTTTTAATTCTCACTAGGTTTTTATTAGTTGAATCTACTACCCCACTCCCTTCCAAATAGTAGTTTGCAGAATATCTTATTATGATCCCCTTATCAAGGGAAAATTTTTCCAAGCACGTGGAATAAAAGTAAGAAGCATTGGAAAAAATGACGATAGAGGGAATCCAAAACCTTGTTATTAGTTGTTCTAAAAATTGGATTACTACCTTTTCATTAACGTGTGTGAGAGGGATAGACTCCTTCCATATCGTGAAATCATTTGTAGCAGTCAAGATATATTTATGTTGTTTCAAAGAATTGGTAGTAATTTCTCCTATGACGTATATTCCCCATTTCGCGAATGGCCTGGATATGGTCACCAACTGGAGTGGAATGGCTGCCCCCTTTTCCCTACTGGTGCTTACTTGACAAGATTTACATTTCCTGGCATATACATGGGCCTCCCTGAATAGAGTAGGCCAATAATAACTAGCCCTTAATATTTTGTGAGATGTGGTTTCTTCCGCAAAATGTCCACCTGCTAGGTCGTCATGGAGTTCTCTCAGCACCTTTTCTGCATCATCACGTTCAATACATATAAGTAGTACTCCATCACATTTTACTCGAAAAATCACATAGTTTATGAGGAAATGTTGAATGGACTTTAACCTGGGAGTTCTCCTTTCTCTAGGGTTTAGGTTTTCTAGATAGCTTCCATGGTGTAGGAGATAAGACAGGTTTTCGTACCATGATGCTTTCCTGGGAGGAACATATAAGGATTAACTACACCATAATGACAACTCATTTTCCCAACTGAATTATTTTGCATTGATCAGATCTTGGGCCTCAACAACTAGTTTACACAATCCTTGACCCTTGGCTATTTTGGTAGGTTTTATTTCTAGATCAAATTCCTGAACGACTACCATCCAATTTCCCCTTCTTTCTCCCATCTCTTGTTGGGTAAACAAATATTTAACTGCGGGGTGAAGCACTATGACTTTAGTGTGATTTTTCAAGATATAAGATTTGAAATGTTTGATAGCTTTATAAACTACGTAAACATGTTTTTCTATAGTTAGATAGTTCAGTTCGGATCCTTGAAGGTTAGTGCTCATAAATGATATCGGTGCCTCATTGTTTTCATCATCCTTTTGGGTAATTATTGTGGCCAAGGATTGGTCAGAAGCAAAGGTATAAAGAAAAAAATATTTGTTGAAATCAAGGCTTCATAGCACTGGTGCTTGGGATATTGTAGTTTTGATGTTGTTGAAAGATCCTTTCCTTTCTTCCTCCCATTTAAACTTTGCATCTTTGCGAATCATTTTTTGTAAAGGTTTAACAATTTCAATGAAGTCAGGAGTAAATTTTCTCACAAAGTTGATTTTCCCAAAGAAGGATTGCATGGCCTTTTTATTTTTTAGATAGAGAGTTGAGATATCGCTTTTATCCACTCAGGGTCGATGCTAATTCCTCCTTGAAATATGATATGAACTAATAATTTTCCTTCTTTTACACCAAATATAGTTTTCTTAGGGTTCAAAGATATTCCATATTTCCTACACCTTTCAAAGATCTAAGTCAAATGTTGAATGTGGTCTTCCTTATTTTTTTAGTATATATTTACATCATCTAAATAGACTAACACACACTTGTTAATCAATCCCCAAAAAGATACATCCATGGCCCTCTTGAAGGTCATCCTTTCATTTATAAGAAAAGGTTCCCCACTTGGTTTGGAAAGTAGTTTTTAATTGATCATCTTCTGAAACCAGGACTTGGTTATATCCCAAGAAACCGTCTAAGAGGGAAACAATTTCAGAGCTGTATACTATATGTAGGAGATGTTCCATGGGTGGGACTAGATAATTATCTTTTTTCGATGCTCTATTAAGGTTTATGAAATCCACTTGCAGATAGATCTCCCCACACTTCTTTCTGACAGACACCAGATTGGCCACCCAGGCTAAGTATCTTACCTGAAAGATAATCTTGGAATCTAATAATTTCTTCATCTCTTGATACATCAAAGGTTTCATAAATGGGTGGTACTTTCTAAAATTTTGTTGGAAGGTTTTTACTCCATACTTTAACGGGATTGTGTGTTGGATAATACGAGTATCATAAGTTTTCAATTATTGGTAGGACCAAGAAAATACATCTTGATATTCTTTAAATAGTTTGAGATAAACTTTCTTGTCTTCTTTGGACATTGTCTTACCCAAATTGGCATTCTTGGGGTTCTCATGGGTTCCTAGATTTATAGTTTTGTATATAAGACACGAGTTCCCTGTTTTTTCATTCCTTGGCCCTCTAAATATTTCCCTTAGGTCAAAAAAATTCTCCATATTGGCCACTCCTTTTGGTATCATGTGGAAATTTGGTTTATCATCAGAGTGATTTGTTTCCTTCTTCTGTTCATGGAGATTTGATTCTGTGAGTAGTTCCTGAAATATTTCATCATCAATGGCCAAATCCTTAAAATTCTCCCGATTAGTTAGGAAATCTACAATCTATTCATCCCCTTCAAAGACTTTCCAATTAGAAATGTTTTTAGGTACCAAAGGTTTGTATAGAAGTTCTGCTATGAACCTTGAGGCTTCATAATCTTCTAAAGGAGATAATCTTGAGGCTCTGGTGGCTAGAGCATCAGTGAGGGTATTTTTCATCCTGGAAACAACGGTAATGTTGAAGGCCTCAAATTTTTCTATTAGACTGTGTACCTCTTGTTGGTAATTTATTAAGTGAGGTGAATTGCAATGGATGGTATTCTTTACTTGCCTAATGATGATTTTGGAGTCTCCAAAAACCTTCAATTCCTTGATGTTTAAGTCAATGGATTTCTTTAGTCCCTGGAGAGATTCATATTCAACAGTGTTATTAGTGCATTCGGATTCTAATCTACAGGATAAGAAGTTTTTTTTCCCCTTTGGGTCAATGAGGATGCTTCCCACTCCCATCCCTTCTTGCGATTTAGAACCATCAAAGTACAACATCCAAATTTCTAGAGGGGAATTTCCAACTTCTTCATGTATAGCTATTTTTTCAATTTCAACCTCCTTGTTTTCTACTCCTGTCATAGCATCCTGACAGAGGATGCTCTCTCCTGTGGTTGCTAGTAAGTTTATTTGAGAAATCATTTCAAATTTTTTGTGGGAGGTATGTCAGACGCGTGAGGGGAGAAATTACCGAAATCAGAATAACAGGAGTAGTTTCCTAACATAAGGAACTCTGTCTATGAGGGTTCATTTAGGGTCTCTAAATTAGTGATGATATGTTTAAGGTTTATTTCTTTGTCGATCCTGATCATTTTTAGATGTTCGTTTAATGGAAACCAGAGGTGATCCCAGTCAATACTAAAGTATTCATTTAATTTATCAGACCAGTCTCGGCTAAGTAGCATTTCATAAGCCTCCGGGATGTCTACTACAATTATGTCAATTACTTGAACAAACTTGGGGTGTGTAGCAATTTTGATCATGACATATTTCATCTCTCCGATGACCTTTACCTGAGTCATATCTACTTGTAGGAGAGGTTGCAAAAATAGCTAACCTATCAGCCATTGAATTTAGTTCCCTTTTAACATGAGTGATGTTGAATGATAGTGAGTTCGAAATAAGTGCCCATACAATTTGGGTGTATTGTTTCATTAACTTGTTGCTAGGATAATATATCTTATGTACAAGCTTTAAAACAAGTTCAGAGTCCCAAAAAACTATAAGGTGGCCACAACCAAAATTATAGGCATGTTCAATGCCTAGCAATAATGCTTTGAATTATGTGATGTTTTTAGTACAAGAAAACTCTAACCTATAGGAAAATTTGTGAAATTTACCTACATGAGAGTACAAGATAATTCCAGCTCCATTTCCTTCATTGGAGCATGAACCATCAAAGTGCATATGCCACATCCCATCCTCTAGGTCGATGTGTTCTAAGGTAGTGTTGTCCTCATCGGAAAAGATAAAGTACACTTCTAGGTCCTTTTTGATATAATTTACATTAGGTTGTGGGATGCTTTCTATATAAGGTGAAATTCTTCCCTCTCTTAGGACTATGATGTTCTTCCCATTACGAGGAACAAAAAAGTGTGTCCTGATGAGCGAGAGGTATCCACCAGTCAAGGATTTCCAGTCTCTTCCTAAGATGATTGAATAATTACTCATTGGCATGTCAATTACCTGAATATTAAGGGTTGTCCTTATTTCAATATACGCGCACAAAACCAAGGTCACTTCCTTGATCTCACCTATGGTCGATTATTGTAAACTATTATAAGAGAGCATTCTTATGGAATTTTCATATGTAAAATACAAGCCTAACTCTTCCATAATAATTTTTTATAGTATGTAATCCAGACGGATATCGGTGGCCACCCACCTTTTCCAACTGGCTCAAAATAGTTTTCTGACAATTTTGGCAATTTCCTATTTTTAGCAGGTTTAACTTCCGAGGCCATTTTGAGGGCCTAAATGAAGGTTTTATGGGAACGATCTCCTCAATGATATATAAAGGCATAATTGATCCCCCAAAATGAATCTCCTTGACGATACCTTTCCAACGAGCTATCACATGCCTAAAACGGAGATCGTATGCAAAAGTTACAACCCCGGGAAGTTGATGTACTAACTTACCCAAATGGGGCCCACATGACTTTTGGCGCTTCATCTCCTAGGGTTAGGTTTTTGGATGTCTAGGGTTTTTGGAATTCTTAATTATTGTAAAAAGGCCTTCAGAGCCTCATTGTAACCTTCTTCTTGCGAATGCGCACTGTCGTCACATCTCTTCTCAGAGATAAGCCACCACCATTCCAGCAAGCTTGTTTCCACTGCATTTTATAGTTTTAGCTTATCTCATTATTGAATAGAAAACCAGTTTTATTGTATCTCTCTTATTTTGTGTTAAGCACATGTTAATAATATGTATNGGTCTCTGGTTTTAAATAGCTTCAATATGCTCTTTTGTTCTTCAATCAAGTGTGTGATCCTTCTAGTCATGAAATCTTTTAATTCTTGCTTTTGTTTCTCTAAAGCTTCTTCTTCTTCTTTTCTTCTGGCCTGGTCTCTTTCAATCCAAGGTTTTCCTAGTAACATGGTAAATGGGGCATTGTTCTCAATAAATTTAACAATCTCGAAATCCTCCTCTGTCGAAGTGCCACTGGCATTCATAGGTATCTGGGTGAGCTTTCCACATAGGTTTATCATCTTTCCTCAAAATAGCCTTATTCCTCCCAATGAAGGACTCATAGCAGGCTTCCCTAAAAGTTCCCAATTTCATTCTATTTTGATATTCACCTTTGTTTCCTTATCTAGAAAACAGTCAATGTCGAAGTCTCCTATTTTCGCTTCTATGCATGTTTTTTCTTTGAAGATCTCTGATAAGCTAACATGTCGGTGGTCATTCAAGGTTTCTTTGATCTGTAGTAATACTTTCATTGATTCTTTTTGGGGTTCTGCCATAATCATATTTTTTGGATCTACCTTAGGGTTTTCTTGTCTCATGTTCATTCCTTCAAGATTAGAAATCATTCTAGGGCAATCCAATACTTCATGGTCCAGAGCTTTGCAAAAAAGACAACTAGGCCTTCTCCCGAGGCATTCCTTAGCAAGATGTCCTGATTTTGTACAATTGTAACAGAGGGTAAATCCTCTCTTTCTTTTAAATGATCCCCGGCCTTTCATGTACTGCGCACTAGGATCATGGTAGCTAACCTGCAAAAATTTATTTCTAGGATCTTGCATCCATTTGTTAGTCCAAACATTCTTTCTATGTATAGGTATAACATATCTTTCACTATTCTTATCATATCTATGCATATCAAACCTTCTTTCATCTATTAGTGCCCTAGTTTTCAAGCTAGCACAGAATCTATCAAGCATACCTATATCCATACTGTCGAAAATAGAAATTTCCACCTATATTACTTCTACATAGCACAAAGATTTTAGATCTAAAACGTTTCACTATTCTTACCTTTATCAGGGCACAGAGCTTCTAGATCTTACCTCTTTTCTTCAGATCTGATCTCTTTTCTTGGCACAGAGCTTCACAGGTCAAGTAGAATGTTGCGTACTGGGGCAATAGATCTATGCATGGAGATTTCACAGTTTCAGGTCAGAACTTTGTAAAAAATTCTTCTTCCTCAATTCCCAACAATCACAATTTCAGGTCCCAGCAACGGAACCATTTGTTGGCATAGGGGCATACCAAGGTTTCAACGCTACAACAATGCACCAACAAAACCCTAACTATCATCCCTTTCTAAAACACCTGCAAAGCAGATGAAGTCTCACCCGAGGTAGAAGCAGGGGTGGTTGCAGGACTCAAGTGTCATCAACCTTAGCTGGCACACAGATCTGTGATTGTAATACTTAATAGAGCACTTAGCACCGATAGTCCATCAATATTTAACGACTATCTACTCCACAGATGAAATAGAACATCGCATTATTCATTCAGATCTGATGTATCTAATCACTTATCATAGAAAGGTAGGTTATATCTAGAATATTCAAGCACTAATCACATTCACATAGGTCATATCTAACATCCATATACATCGTTAGCACAAAACATGAACAAATCTATCTATCTATATCAAATCACTTAGCAAGTAAGGACATAAACACATAAATACATCACACAAAGTAGAGCAACACGACATATACATCGTTCACCCCCACCCTAGGGCTACGTCCACCAACTCTTCTTCTTCATTATCTTCGGTCAAGCTTCTTACAGGCACATAGCATCAAAATCCTATTGCGCAGAAGACAGGTGCACCCCTCTAGATCCTCCTTCTTAAAGCTAGGGTACAACACCAATCCTTCTTACAATTACTTGCACGTAACTCTGCAAGTCTCACACAGTATTCACAAGCATCTACAATCCATACTTATCACTTAGCCCAATATCGCACAGATATATATCTCTCCTTACATTGCCTAGAAATCTATTTATACTTTACAAAATAGGCCTAAACATGGGTAAACCCATGGGTCGACATTCCCATACCCGTTACATAATCCCAAATCCTAAAAAGGACCCAAAAAGGGGCTGAGGTCCCACGATCTCTGCTTCATCTTACACTCCTCCTTCGACAGACCGTCAAAGTTCCAAAATAGGTCAAACTTAACCAAGGATCTCCCAAAACATTTTCAAGGGCCAACATCTTGATGCTTGGGCAAGCTGTAAATATGGAAGATACAATCCATTTGGAACAATAGGTTATTTCCCATATACCAAAAAGTACGGAGAGTTTCCTATAGCTTCTTCCAAGATACTCTATCGACCCATAGGGAATTATGAAGCAAATTATGCCAGTTCCTCTGATTTTCAAAAACTATTTTTTTTTTAATTCTCACTAGGTTTTTATTAGTTGAATCTACTACCCCACTCCCTTCCAAATAGTAGTTTGCAGAATATCTTATTATGATCCCCTTATCAAGGGAAAATTTTTCCAAGCACGTGGAATAAAAGTAAGAAGCATTGGAAAAAATGACGATAGAGGGAATCCAAAACCTTGTTATTAGTTGTTCTAAAAATTGGATTACTACCTTTTCATTAACGTGTGTGAGAGGGATAGACTCCTTCCATATCGTGAAATCATTTGTAGCAGTCAAGATATATTTATGTTGTTTCAAAGAATTGGTAGTAATTTCTCCTATGACGTATATTCCCCATTTCGCGAATGGCCTGGATATGGTCACCAACTGGAGTGGAATGGCTGCCCCCTTTTCCCTACTGGTGCTTACTTGACAAGATTTACATTTCCTGGCATATACATGGGCCTCCCTGAATAGAGTAGGCCAATAATAACTAGCCCTTAATATTTTGTGAGATGTGGTTTCTTCCGCAAAATGTCCACCTGCTAGGTCGTCATGGAGTTCTCTCAGCACCTTTTCTGCATCATCACGTTCAATACATATAAGTAGTACTCCATCACATTTTACTCGAAAAATCACATAGTTTATGAGGAAATGTTGAATGGACTTTAACCTGGGAGTTCTCCTTTCTCTAGGGTTTAGGTTTTCTAGATAGCTTCCATGGTGTAGGAGATAAGACAGGTTTTCGTACCATGATGCTTTCCTGGGAGGAACATATAAGGATTAACTACACCATAATGACAACTCATTTTCCCAACTGAATTATTTTGCATTGATCAGATCTTGGGCCTCAACAACTAGTTTACACAATCCTTGACCCTTGGCTATTTTGGTAGGTTTTATTTCTAGATCAAATTCCTGAACGACTACCATCCAATTTCCCCTTCTTTCTCCCATCTCTTGTTGGGTAAACAAATATTTAACTGCGGGGTGAAGCACTATGACTTTAGTGTGATTTTTCAAGATATAAGATTTGAAATGTTTGATAGCTTTATAAACTACGTAAACATGTTTTTCTATAGTTAGATAGTTCAGTTCGGATCCTTGAAGGTTAGTGCTCATAAATGATATCGGTGCCTCATTGTTTTCATCATCCTTTTGGGTAATTATTGTGGCCAAGGATTGGTCAGAAGCAAAGGTATAAAGAAAAAAATATTTGTTGAAATCAAGGCTTCATAGCACTGGTGCTTGGGATATTGTAGTTTTGATGTTGTTGAAAGATCCTTTCCTTTCTTCCTCCCATTTAAACTTTGCATCTTTGCGAATCATTTTTTGTAAAGGTTTAACAATTTCAATGAAGTCAGGAGTAAATTTTCTCACAAAGTTGATTTTCCCAAAGAAGGATTGCATGGCCTTTTTATTTTTTAGATAGAGAGTTGAGATATCGCTTTTATCCACTCAGGGTCGATGCTAATTCCTCCTTGAAATATGATATGAACTAATAATTTTCCTTCTTTTACACCAAATATAGTTTTCTTAGGGTTCAAAGATATTCCATATTTCCTACACCTTTCAAAGATCTAAGTCAAATGTTGAATGTGGTCTTCCTTATTTTTTTAGTATATATTTACATCATCTAAATAGACTAACACACACTTGTTAATCAATCCCCAAAAAGATACATCCATGGCCCTCTTGAAGGTCATCCTTTCATTTATAAGAAAAGGTTCCCCACTTGGTTTGGAAAGTAGTTTTTAATTGATCATCTTCTGAAACCAGGACTTGGTTATATCCCAAGAAACCGTCTAAGAGGGAAACAATTTCAGAGCTGTATACTATATGTAGGAGATGTTCCATGGGTGGGACTAGATAATTATCTTTTTTCGATGCTCTATTAAGGTTTATGAAATCCACTTGCAGATAGATCTCCCCACACTTCTTTCTGACAGACACCAGATTGGCCACCCAGGCTAAGTATCTTACCTGAAAGATAATCTTGGAATCTAATAATTTCTTCATCTCTTGATACATCAAAGGTTTCATAAATGGGTGGTACTTTCTAAAATTTTGTTGGAAGGTTTTTACTCCATACTTTAACGGGATTGTGTGTTGGATAATACGAGTATCATAAGTTTTCAATTATTGGTAGGACCAAGAAAATACATCTTGATATTCTTTAAACAGTTTGAGATCAACTTTCTTGTCTTCTTTGGACACTGTCTTACCCAAATTGGCATTCTTGGGGTTCTCATGGGTTCCTATATTTATAGTTTTGTATATAAGACATCAGTTCCCTGTTTTTGCATTCCTTGGCCCTCTAAATATTTCCCTTAGGTCAAAAAAATTCTCCATATTCTCCACTCCTTTTGGTATCATGTGGAAATTTGGTTTATCATTAGAGTGATTTGTTTCCTTCTTCTGTTCATGGAGATTTGATTATGTGAGTAGTTCCTGAAATATTTCATCATCAATGGCCAAATCCTTAAAATTCTCTCGATTAGTTAGGAAATCTACAATCTATTCATCCCCTTCAAAGACTTTAGAATTAGAAATGTTGTTAGGTACCAAAGGTTTGTATAGAAGTTCCGCTACGAACCTTGAGGCTTCATAATCTTCTAAAGGAGATAATCTTGAGGCTCTGGTGGCTAGAGCATCAGTGAGGGTATTTTTCATCCTGGAAACAACGGTAATGTTGAAGGACTCAAATTTTTCTATTAGACTGTGTACCTCTTGTTGGTAATTTATTAAGTGAGGTGAATTGCAATGGATGGTATTCTTTGCTTGCCTAATGATGATTTTGGAGTCTCCAAAAACCTTCAATTCCTTGATGTTTAAGTCAATGTATTTCTTTAGTCCCTGGAGAGATTCATATTCAACAGTGTTATTAGTGCATTTGAATTCTAATCTACAGGATAAGAAGTTTTTTTTCCCCTTTGGGTCAATGAGGATGCTTCCCACTCCCATCCCTTCTTGCGATTTAGAACCATCAAAGTACAACATCCAAATTTCTGGAGGGGAATTTCCAACTTCTTCATGTATAGCTATTTTTTCAATTTCAACCTCCTTGTTTTCTACTCCTGTCATAGCATCCTAACAGAGGATGCTCTCTCCTGTGGTTGCTAGTAAGTTTATTTGAGAAATCATTTCAAATTTTTTTGTGGGAGGTATGTCAGACGCGTGAGGGGAGAAATTACCGAAATCAGAATAACAGGAGTAGTTTCCTAACATTTAGGGTCTCTAAATTAGTGATGATATGTTTAAGGTTTATTTCTTTGTCGATCCTGATCATTTTTAGATGTTCATTTAATGGAAACCAGAGGTGAGCCAATTCAATACTAAAGTATTCATTTAATTTATCAGACCAGTCTCGGCTAAGTAGCATTCCATGAGCCTCCGGGATGTCTACTACAATTATGTCAATTACTTGAACAAACTTAAGGTGTGTAGCAATTTTGATCATGACATATTTCATCTCTCCAATGACCTTTACCTGAGTCATATCTACTTGTAGGAGAGGTTGCAAAAATAGCTAACCTATCAGCCATTGAATTTAGTTCCCTTTTAACATGAGTGATGTTGAATGATAGTGAGTTCAAAATAAGTGCCCATACAATTTGGGTGTATTGTTTCATTAACTTGTTGCTAGGATAATATATCTTATGTACAAGCTTTAAAACAAGTTCAGAGTCCCAAAAAACTATAAGGTGACCACAACCGAAATTATAGGCATGTTCAATGCCTAGCAATAATGCTTTGAATTATGTGATGTTTTTAGTACAAGAAAACTCTAACCTATAGGAAAAGTTGTGAAATTTACCTACATGAGAGTACAAGATAATTCCAGCTCCATTTCCTTCATTGGAGCATGAAACATCAAAGTGCATATGCCACATCCCATCCTCTAGGTCGATGTGTTCTAAGGTAGTGTTGTCCTCATCGGAAAAGATAAAGTACACTTCTAGGTCCTTTTTGATATAATTTACATTAGGTTGTGGGATGCTTTCTATATAAGGTGAAATTCTTCCCTCCCTTAGGACTATGATGTTCTTCCCATTACGAGGAACAAAAAAGTGTGTCCCGATGAGCGAGAGGTATCCACCAGTCAACGATTTCCAGTCTCTTCCTAAGATGATTGAATAATTACTCATTGGCATGTCAATTACCTGAATAGTAAGGGTTGTCCTTATTTCAAGATACGCGCACAAAACCAAGGTCACTTCCTTGATCTCACCTATGGTCGATTATTGTAAACTATTATAAGAGAGCATTCTTATGGCATTTTCATCTATACAATACAAGCCTAACTCTTCCATAATAATTTTTTATAGTATGTAACCCAGACGGATATCGGTGGCCACCCACCTTTTCCAACTGGCTCAAAATAGTTTTCTGACAATTTTGGCAATTTCCTATTTTTAGCAGTTTTAACTTCCGAGGCCATTTTGAGGGCCTAAATGAAGTTTTTATGGGAACGATCTCCTCAATGATATATAAAGGCATAATTTATCGCCCAAAATTAATCTCCTTGACGATACCTTTCCAACGAGCTATCACATGCCTAAAACGGAGATCGTATGCAAAAATTACAACCCCGGGAAGTTGATGTACTAACTTACCCAAATGGGGCCCACATGACTTTTGGCGCTTCATCTCCTAGGGTTAGGTTTTTGGATGTCTAGGGTTTTTGGAATTCTTAATTATTGTAAAAAGGCCTTCAGAGCCTCATTGTAACCTTCTTCTTGCGAATGCGCACTGTCGTCACATCTCTTCTCAGAGATAAGCCACCACCATTCCAGCAAGCTTGTTTCCACTGCATTTTATAGTTTTAGCTTATCTCATTATTGAATAGAAAACCAGTTTTATTGTATCTCTCTTATTTTGTGTTAAGCACATGTTAATAATATGTATCCATTTCGTTATGCTCATAAAATCCGGATTAGTACGCTTGGGCTCGAACCACCGTCAATCAAACAACAATGGGCTATTTTGTCCATAATATTTACAGAAATTAAAAAAAAAAGGATTTTTTATAGTGTCTAAAACTATGTACACCTAATTTATTTATAGTTGAGTTATCTTTGTCTACCTCTTCAAAGAGATTGGCTACAGTGGAAGTTTTTCCTTCAATGAAAATTTTCATATGATTTTGTTGCTCAGGGATGACAACCATGTCCAGGAGGGTAGAATCGGATTTAATATTATCCAATTGATTGAGAATGTTGTATTTGGAAGAGGGAAAAGGGGAGGGAATTCCTTGACTATCAGGATTTTTAGTTACTTGTACAGTAGAAGCTAGTGAAGATGATCTTGGGATAGAAGAAGTGAAAGGGGGGTCATATTTTCCTTTCGAATCATAGGATTTATCGCTAGTGTTTATAATCATGATATCCTCTGGTTCTGCGAAATCTAGAACAACAATGGTAGTTTCATGATTTTTACCAAATATTTTATCTTCGGCACTCTTCTTTACCTCACAAGTACTTTCCTCATGGTGTTCCTCACAAAAGTTACACCAATTTTGAGGCATGATGGCTTTAGTTTGAAAGTTGTTTTCATTTGGATTCCTAAAGGGTGGTGAAGAATAAGATGAGGCCCCAGGGGTAAGTGAAGGGACATTTCCCTTTTGCTCATATGCTATCATTCAATTTTCCATGTCGTGTACAAGTTGTAAGAGGGTGGACATGTCTGTTTGTTTAACTAATTCTCCCTTAGAAAGACATGTTCTTTCAAGTTGTTTTTCATACTCTAAACAAGTATGCAGAGAGGAACCAAGGTTTTCAACGACCTTTTATTAAAGCCTATGATGGTAAGGGAAAGGTAGAGAATTATATTAATGCATAAAAGCGGCTTGGTTCTGAGGGAGAATAAGTTCAGGTATTTGGTTATATAACTTGGTGAAACGTAAGTTAAAATACTTGATAGTCTCACCGTCTTTATATGCAATGTTATTATACTCCCATAATTGTTCGGTTGGCCTCTTAAACTACCCATAAGTAGAATTGAACCAAAAAACTAACTCCTCCCAAGTGGAAATAATATTGGGATGAAGATCAAAGAAATTTTTCGTTTCTTTCTCTTCAAGGGAATTAAAAAAATAAGCGCGTACAAGTGTCATTGTCATTTTCTCCTATGTTTTGAAAGGCATTAGAAAATTCCACCAAGTGTTCATTCGTAGTGACCATGTTATTTCATGAAAACCTAGGGAGATGTTCTTTAAATTTTGGAAGCGGACGAGTAGCAGGTGCTAGATTTAGAGGAGAGGAAACATGCCACGGAGTAGTAGTAGCATCTTCTTTGAATTGAAAGAATCGATACTTATTTATGACTTTAGTGGGATTGGTAGTAGATCAGACAAGAACTTGATGGCTATATAAGCTACCAATCACTGATGAGGCTAAAATTGAGATGAAGAAGAACCTCTAGTGCCACTAGATCCACCCATAGATGCCATCCTGTGAATGATAGGTAAGGGAGAGAAAGATGAATTAGATGAATCAGACAAAGTTCTCCTTAGAGTACCTTGTTGGTTTGACAAAAAAACGTTTTTTCTTCCTATTTCAGCAATAGGGTTGATCTCATATGATAAACCTCTTCTTCTCCTAGAGATGCGAGGGTTTAAGGNGTGATGACCCAAAGTTGTCAAACTTGTACAACCTAGTAATATCATCAGAAATTCTAGTTGTGAGGACATGCTTAGGATCTTTTAAATCCTTATTTACAACTTAGTGAGGTGAAAAATTTACGATTTTACCTTTACCTGAATGAGTGATCTGATATATTGATAGAAGGTTGTAGGAAAGACTTGGAACACATAATACATCATTGAAATCACCATTATCTACCTGAACTATTCCAAACCCTACAACATTAAGAGGTATGTCATCACCAATTGCTAGAATGTGGAAATAAAGATAACTATGAGATGTGTTCATTCATTCATGTGATACACATATAAGTATAATTATGTGACCTTTGGATTTGTATTCCAAGAGGTCTCTTATGTTAGAAAAGTAGGTGTTCTCATTTAACCATAGACAATATAGCAATATCATCACCCAACCATAGACCGAAGACACCCTCGAGCACCTTAACCTTAACAGAGAATAATTATGGAAGCAAACCCTAGGCCTAATAGCCAATAAAGGTAGTTCATCACTCTCCAGAGTTATCATACCAAGCAAAATTTCCAAACCATAACCAAGAGAGAGTTCAAGCCTAAAACCAAAAATACAAGTTGTAGTAGCTGCAACTGCAGCTACTCTCCAAACTTACACACAACTAAATTTTTGCAGTTGTGACTAAATGTGTGATAAATGAGCTCTAGCACTCTATATTTATACTATTCCTTCTTAGTTCTCTGGGCTGACTTCTCTTCCTGGGGGCTAAAATTAAATATTAAATTAATATCTTTAATCGACTTGTCTTCTAGGCTTATTGTTCAAAGATTTAGGGTTTATCTTGCTTCCCAGAATATTCTATTCTTGTTAAGGTTACACATGGAGGTTAATACTTCCCGCAGCTACCATAATATCAACACTCCCTCCTAGCTAGGGAGGTATTGAAATAATGGTCTTGAGCATAAACATACCATTCAACTAGTAGCATCATCATAGCCATACAGGTTATCTCATGATTAAATCATGAGTATCATCATCACTATTAGTATCATCTGATAGCATCAAATGAATCATCTCTCAAAGCCATAATCCATATGATTAATCAGGCATGATACTCAATAAGTCACTCACTCCACAGAGTGATACAAGAACCATTCTTCTAATCCGGACATATGTCCTAGAAGAGTAATTGTTCTAACAGATGTTGGAAGCCACGTCGTGGGATACAAGGACTATTCTTCTAATCCAGACATACATCCAAGAAGAATAATTGTTCTGGACCATTTTCTCCCTAGAGAATGTCTGTCCACCAACACACTGACTATCCATCTAGTTTGTAATAATTTCCAACACTAGTGATGGTC
>JZKD02S0031624.1:0-26471 GCA_000966675.3 Picea glauca
GCCCAGGTGTCGAGGGAAAGTACAGAGCTTGGGACGATTCACAGGTGTCAAATTGCATGGATGTCAAGAAAATATTGATACATGGCTGCATGAGAGTTCTGAAAAAGGGGCATATATGTTTGGACACAATCAGCTATGTGATTTTATTTTGGAACATCCAACCACTTCTCAATATCACACAGTTCTGTAGTACAAAGGGAAAAGGGAATGGTGATGTATTCATTTATGATCTTGCAAGTGCTCATGGCATGGTTGTTAACAAGATTCAGGTTACATCAAATATTTACAAATAATTGCATGTAGAAGATATTTTTCACTTTGGCACTTGTTCACGTCTATATATTTTGCAAGGTTCTACAGAACTAATGCCACTGGAAAGGCCATCAGGTGTGAGGCAGAGGTCGAGTGAAATCAATTCTTTAGATGAAATGGCTAAGTTGGAGCATGTTGAAGTTTTCCCTCAGGCTGTTGAATTGACAAAGGATATTTCAAAGGGGATTTCATCAGATGGGGGTGGTGCACTCATCATTGATTATGGACAAAATGTAATCATTTCAAACAGCTTGCAGGCCATAAGGAAGCACAAATTTGTTGATATTTTAGATAACCCAGGAACTGCAGATCTTAGTTCCTATGATGATTTTGCTTATGTAAAATAAATCGTGGAAGAAATGGCAGTGGAGATGGCGGCTTTTGGTCCAATTTCGCAGTTTCAATTTCTTAGCTTTCTTGGTATTAATTTTCATCTGGAGGAATTATAATAAAATGCAACTAACGAGAAGGCATAACAACTCAATATGGAGGCTTTTGGAAAATTGAACTTTGATAAAGACAAGCGAAGCAATTTGCAATTTCACTTGTTGCTGACATTGTTAAAATACCAGTACCAGAATTTATACATAGTAAGCATACAAGAGAAGCTCTATATTTTTACACAAACGTGGTTTGATAACTCGTTCTTGGAGGATTTGTATATTCAAACTGCAGCTTGTTAGTGGCATTTATGCCATCTGGAATTGCAAGCAAAGAAATATCAGATAAGTTAAAAGAAAGTGAAGCAAGGTTTCGCTGCGCAAGTTCTGAAGCTTTCACTTGCGCAACGAATTGTCTCTCCACACTGCGAAAGTATGACAGCGGACCAAATCAACATCCAGATCAGTACATTTGGACTTCCAGTTGTACCAAATGCTCCAGGTCGACTTGGACATATGAAAGATTATTCATATAATTCAAGCTGTTTAAAATTTCATGGATTTATCATGTAATAAATGAAATCAAACTGGACACTATTATTCAACAATCAGTTTTGGAATTTGTTCCTATTTTGATGTAACTAATGCTGTGATTAGGAAACCAGTGGGATTCAAATCCCTTAGCCCGGGAGGATACTTTTTCTATATATATTTGTAAATTTCATGAATAGTTGGAGTGCGAGTGTGTTAGGAGTGTTTCTTGTCTGCATATTGTAAGTTTTTTCTGAGATTAATGAAATTTTGGACAGAAGTACCTGGAATTTGACATCTGAGATACATGTGATTATTACTTCTTTAGCCTTGTGATCTTATGTGCATGTAATTTTCCTGTTTCAATCAATTTATGTGTATGTTTTCCTCTATATGTTAAAGTGAGATGCATGTATACGAATTGATACTGGTGTATGCACTCACCTTCTTTATTGTGCTATAATTACCTTAGGATTCATTCCTTATAAATGCCCTAAGGGATTAGTGTCTATTAATTCCACTACAATGACATTCAAATGGTATAAAGACGCATCTTTTATTTTGCCTATGATAAGCCATTTTCTAACTTACCAGTGTCCATCATTTTGTTGATGTTTGACTCCATGCCCAATGGACCTTCCATTTGCTCTTCATCATTTTTGTTGATGTCTGACTCCATGCCCAATGGACCTTCCATCTACTTTGGCACCAACTATTTAAATTTACTTTAAATCATATATCTACACCAACTATTTAAATTTACTTTAAATCAGATATCTAATCTTTGAGTAAAAACCAAATCAAGCATTTAAGTGATTGATTTGAAAGAGAGAGCCCTCTCTCAGTTGGAAAGTGATTGATTTGAAAGAAAGAGCTTTCTCTAGGTTGGAAGGGCTAAGTTCCAGTATCAATTTGGTTTGCAAGTTATCTTTGTGGTTTCCCTCCCGCAACTAAGGGAAATTACAGTGTGTTTCCCTCCCGCAATCAAGGAAAATTACAGAGTGATAACACAGGGCATGTCCAAGAATATTGCTCTCTNGGAGGAATTATAATAAAATGCAACTAACGAGAAGGCATAACAACTCAATATGGAGGCTTTTGGAAAATTGAACTTTGATAAAGACAAGCGAAGCAATTTGCAATTTCACTTGTTGCTGACATTGTTAAAATACCAGTACCAGAATTTATACATAGTAAGCATACAAGAGAAGCTCTATATTTTTACACAAACGTGGTTTGATAACTCGTTCTTGGAGGATTTGTATATTCAAACTGCAGCTTGTTAGTGGCATTTATGCCATCTGGAATTGCAAGCAAAGAAATATCAGATAAGTTAAAAGAAAGTGAAGCAAGGTTTCGCTGCGCAAGTTCTGAAGCTTTCACTTGCGCAACGAATTGTCTCTCCACACTGCGAAAGTATGACAGCGGACCAAATCAACATCCAGATCAGTACATTTGGACTTCCAGTTGTACCAAATGCTCCAGGTCGACTTGGACATATGAAAGATTATTCATATAATTCAAGCTGTTTAAAATTTCATGGATTTATCATGTAATAAATGAAATCAAACTGGACACTATTATTCAACAATCAGTTTTGGAATTTGTTCCTATTTTGATGTAACTAATGCTGTGATTAGGAAACCAGTGGGATTCAAATCCCTTAGCCCGGGAGGATACTTTTTCTATATATATTTGTAAATTTCATGAATAGTTGGAGTGCGAGTGTGTTAGGAGTGTTTCTTGTCTGCATATTGTAAGTTTTTTCTGAGATTAATGAAATTTTGGACAGAAGTACCTGGAATTTGACATCTGAGATACATGTGATTATTACTTCTTTAGCCTTGTGATCTTATGTGCATGTAATTTTCCTGTTTCAATCAATTTATGTGTATGTTTTCCTCTATATGTTAAAGTGAGATGCATGTATACGAATTGATATTGGTGTATGCACTCACCTTCTTTATTGTGCTATAATTACCTTAGGATTCATTCCTTATAGATGCCCTAAGGGATTAGTGTCTATTAATTCCACTACAACGACATTCAAATGGTATAAAGAAGCATCTTTTATTTTGCCTATGATAAGCCATTTTCCAACTTACCAATATCCATCATTTTGTTGATGTCTGACTCCATGCCCAATGGACCTTCCATCTACTTTGTCACCAATTATTTAAATTTACTTTAAATCAGATATCTAGCCTTTGAGTCAAAACCAAATCAATCATTTAAGTGATTGATTTGAAAGAGAGAGCCCTCTCTCGGTTGGAAAGTGATTGATTTGAAAGAAAGAGTTATGTCTGGGTTGGAAGGGCTAGGTTCCAGTATCAAGTTGGTTTGCAGGTTATCTTTGTGGTTTCCCTCCCGCAACTAAGGGAAATTACAGTGTGTTTCCCTCCCGCAATCAAGGAAAATTACAGAGTGATAACACAGGGCATGTCCAAGAATATTGCTCTCTCCTTAATTTTAATCAACAATGGGTTGGAAGGGCTAGCTTCCAGCCTCAAGTTTGTTTGCAGGTTATCTCCGTGGTTTCCCTCTCGCAACCAAGGGAAAAGTGATAACACAGGGCATGTCCAAGAATCTTGCTCTCTTCTTAATTTTAATCAACAATGGGTTGGAAGGGCTAGCTTCCAGCCTCAAGTTGGTTTGCAGGTTACCTCTATGGTTTCCCTCCCGCAACCAAGGGAAATTATAGAGTGATAACACAGGGCATGTCCAAGAATCTTGCTATCTCCTTAATTTTAATCAACAAGAAAAGAGATTCACCTCGCAGCCCTAGACCTAGTATGTCAGTGTTGTGTATGAAGCCCTATGATGCATCCTTTGGTTTTGGTGCTAGTGGAAATCAAAATGCCCATTTTATTCATGGTGGTGTTGTTGCTTATAACAACTTTGTTTTCCTTAGTCTTTCTACTTGGTAGTTGGATGTTTTCATGTGAATGGTCCAATGTCAATATGGTTCTTTTTAGTGCTTTCCTCTCCACCTAAGCGATTGGATTGACATTGACATGAATCATATTTAAGGTAGGATATGTTCCCTCTTTCCTTAAATATTTTTATTAATTATGTTGGAGTAGGGAAACATGATGATCAAACATTCCAAACATTGTTAAACTGTGTGACAAAAACCCTAAACAAGTTTATGGCAAGTTAACAATTTTAATGATCTTCGTGAAGTTGTTTGTAGAGAGGAATCTCAAATTCCCAGTGGACTCCATTGTTGTTTTAAAACAATAGTTTCATATTAAGGATCAAATTACCTTCACTAGACAGTGACTACTCTTCATTGGTATGCAAGTAGATGATTATTACTAGCTTGAAGGGTATGCCATTAAAAAAGACTCCACTTATATTTAGTGTTGTGTGTTTGTGGAGGTGTTTCAGGCACAAACATGCCTTCTTATACATGGCCTCATTCCTATAAAGAAGTTCAAAAGAATTCCTCTTCTCTTTTGGCTACCTCCTTGTGAAAATTCATTATGGACATGCAAATGATATTTCATTGTTAACATTGTAAGTTTGAGAGATTAATGTGGTCATTTATGCTTATCACCACTATGCCCTGGTTTGTAGATTTAATGGCCTCTAGCCATCAATATCCACTCCTTTTTAGTGGATTAAATCCACATGGACCACATATTTCTAAAGGCTCTTTAAGGGTTTTACATTATGTTTTTTTAATAACCTTGAACATTGTAGAAAGGTCTTGGAAGAGGGTGTTATGGGAAGATTTCTCACATGGATCTCACTGAATATACAACAAGATATCCCTAGGATTATCCTATGAATCCTAGACAGAAAGGGGGGCTAGAATTCTTATGGTTTTCCTAGAAACAAGCATTAAGATCATTACACAAGGAAATGGAAGAATGTCATACATTTTCTTCAAGGTTTTCCTTAGTGTATCCTGGTTGTTGCAATCCTNAGATTCACCTCGCAGCCCTAGACCTAGTATGTCAGTGTTGTGTATGAAGCCCTATGATGCATCCTTTGGTTTTGGTGCTAGTGGAAATCAAAATGCCCATTTTATTCATGGTGGTCTTGTTGCTTATAACAACTTTGTTTTCCTTGGTCTTTCTAATTGGTAGTTGGATGTTTTTATGTGAATGGTCCAATGTCAATATGGTTCTTTTTAGTGATTTCCTCTCCACCTAAGTGATTGGATTGACATTGACATGAATCATATTTAAGGTAGGATATGTTCCCTCTTTCCTTAAACATTTTTATTAATTATGTTGGAGTAGAGAAACATGATGATCAAACATTCCAAACATTGTTAAACTATGTGACAAAAACCCTAAACAAGTTTATGGCAAGTTAACAATTTTAATGATCTTCGTGAAGTTGTTTGTAGAGAGGAATCTCAAATTCCCTATGGACTCCATTGTTGTTTTAAAACAATAGTTGCATATTAAGGATCAAATTACCTTCACTGGACAGTGACTACTCTTCATTGGTATGCAAGTAGATGATTATTACTAGCTTGAAGGGTATGCCATTAAAAAAGACTCCACTTATATTTAGTGTTGTGTGTTTGTGGAGGTGTTTCAGGCACAAACATGCCTTCTTATACATGGCCTCATTCCTATAAAGAAGTTCAAAAGAATTCCTCTTCTCTTTTGGCTACCTCCTTGTGAAAATTCATTATGGACATGCAAATGATATTTCATTGTTAACATTGTAAGTTTGAGAGATTAATGTGGTCATTTATGCTTATCACCACTATGCCCTGGTTTGTAGATTTAATGGCCTCTAGCCATCAATATCCACTCCTTTTTAGTGGATTAAATCCACATGGACCACATATTTCTAAAGGCTCTTTAAGGGTTTTACATTATGTTTTTTTAATAACCTTGAACATTGTAGAAAGGTCTTGGAAGAGGGTGTTATGGGAAGATTTCTCACATGGATCTCACTGAATATACAACAAGATATCCCTAGGATTATCCTATGAATCCTAGACAGAAAGGGGGGCTAGAATTCTTATGGTTTTCCTAGAAACAAGCATTAAGATCATTACACAAGGAAATGGAAGAATGTCATACATTTTCTTCAAGGTTTTCCTTAGTGTATCCTGGTTGTTGCAATCCTGAAGTTTTAGCTCTAGATTCTACAACCTACTTCATGCACACCAAAGACAAAACAATATCATTATACTTCTCTGCCTAGTGTTAGAATCCTAGATCTAGTTTTGATCTAAATTGATCTATAGCAAAGTAAACTGGATCTGAATATTTATACATAAAAAATAAACATTCATGAGGGAAAACGAATGGTCTATTGATAATCTAAGATAAATTACATCAAGACATTACCTCAAATGTTGATGCAAGATCCTTTAACCTCCTTGCTCCTTGTCTCTCCTTGGAGCTCCTTGTTCAGGCTAGGCTTCACTGAATTCTGGTTGTGATGATGGATATCTCTACAATTGGACAACATAACAATATCATTCAATTATTCCTCCCTTTCCCAAGGCTTTCCTTTTTTATATAGATTTTGGAGGAGGCTTATAGATATTCTAGATGCCACTAGAGACTCGAATGATGTGAGTTCTTAGGCCTTTGCCATGAATATCCAACTTTTCCCTCTCCTATCACCTCGTAACTCTCCAATTCTAGAAGTTTAGTAGTGCCTTGCTTGTTGAGCCACTAGTGTACAGTGAGGTCCTCGCATGTTGTCTACTGTGTGTCCCACGAGGATGCCAAAAAGGGTTCTAAAATGGTTCAAACCTTAGGAAAAATATGTATTATGTCCTCTAGCCTCTGATGGCTTCCTATCTAACCTATAGGGTGGAAATTAAGTCAATAACAGATGCCCCCTAATGTGTGAGGTCAAGAAAGGAGTGGATGGTAGAAATACACTACAATAATGTCCATGTGAGGAAGTGCAAGGAGAGAGAAAAGGAGGTTCGAAAACAAAATAATTCTTGCAATAAAAAACTAACGATGAGAGCATATATAGACCAATCCCATAGGTAGACATACTCAAACTCGGAATGAGCATGGATGCCAAACAATACACCACAGATCCATGATATGAAATGTTAGACCAAGAATACACAGTGGATCAATGCCATCAATAAGACTGTGGCCATGAGACAATACAATGTGGATCTATGTCATGAGCTCAATCATAGCCACCAACAAATACAATGTGGATCTATTTCAGAAACATAATCATAGCCACCAACAAATACAATGTGGATCTATGACACAACATATAGATGTCAGGAAGAAAACAAGCACTGAGGAAAGTGCCCCCAGAGTATTCATACACAAGTGATCAAATTCGTCACAACTTGGGAGGGGATGTTGTGAAGGAATGATGTGGTCCCAAACCTTGATGGTACAAATCTAGAACATGTGAATAGATGAGATGATGTTGAGCATGGTAGAAACCATTTGATTAAAGGTCATTAATGTATATTGTTAATAGACACGAGGGGACCCATTGATGATGAATATGTACCCCAAGGTACCTAGTACAATCTAGCGAGTGTGAAGTGTGAATAGATGAGATGGTGTCGAAACACTCGTAGAATCAATCAATAAAGAGTCAATGATGTAAACCCATTGTTGATCATGAGGAGGCTTGCCACTAAGGACTACAAGCTCCAAGGTACTAGCTAGTTTCTAGATCCCTCTCCTATATAATGTGTTGAATTCGATAGGAAGAGATCCGTCGAAGGAGGGACTTGATGTATCCCCCATCAATCGACACGAAACATACACTGAGAGATTATGTAAAGAGAGAGTAGCACAAAGTACAACTAACACAGGGATGGATGACTCAGAAAGTCAACAAAATAGTATGTGGTCGACTTAAGATTAAAATTCCCTTGAACATATAACATGACACAATGGTGACTTGGAAACAAGACACGAGAGTTGGACAAATATAGTACAAAAATGCAGGAGGCATAAAAGTACTCTCCATGATGACTGGAAGAGTAACCAGTCGGAGGAGTATCTTTGACTCATATTACTAGGATGGCTCCTAGGAAAGTTAAAACCCAATTGTATGATGAGGACTCAAACATGTGCCATGTTCAAGGGAGACTCTTTAATTTTTTTGTATTTTTTGTCTCCTTCATGGTTTAACGAGCACAAAAGAATGACACAAGTATGCCCAATCTCCTTCATGGTTTAAGGAGAAAAAAATAATGATGCAAGTAATCTTCGTCTCCTTCATGGTTTAATGAGCACAAACTTATGATGAAAGTAAGATGGATACCTTTTTCATGTCCTTTTATGATTCCAAAAAAGAGATAAACATATATTCGGTAGGAGAGAATGAGTGGATTAACAACATGCTCTTATGTTCCACATGCATGGAACCAGCCTAAGAAAAATGGATGCAAATGGTACAGGCAAGTGATATCCACTCTTAGTAGTTGTTCTCCCCCTAGGTAGGTGGATGCAAAATGGAAGCCAAATAATGCAAGAGGCAGATGGTCAAAGCTACTACATGGCGGTAAGCATAATATGGGAAAACAATAGCGCAACGACAAGAGGCATGATGAGAGAAAAAAATTCATAGGTGACCATTAAGAAACAAAACAATTGTTTGGGAAACCCCATGGGATATGGCCAAAATATAGATGAAGAGAGTGTAATGATCCCAAGCCAATTTTTTCCTTGGAATCACTAACTACCACTGTTATATTTGATGTGCAGGTGGCTATTGAAGTTGTTCCAGTTATTTAAACGATGTTTATACAAGATTCATCCAACATATGCAAGATCACAACAAACTCAAGATATAGAAAACACAAACATAGATCTGACCTTTTTTGTGAGAAGCATGAATTAGATACAATAGAGAGTAGATCTGGAATAATCCTCAGATGGCTCCAATAGATAATAAATATGAGCTACTACAAAATTCTCCTGCTAATACAAAAGTTGCCTCCAAAGGCTAGATAGGAGATGAAGACCAATACAAGGTAGATATGAGCAGTATGAATGCCAGACCCCTCAAGCTGGAAGATGCCATGCTCTAGTAGAAGGATGAAACCCTCAATAATTTGGCCCTGATGAAGGAAGACTCCAAATGAGTCCAAACTCTGCCAACTGATAGATTAGGGTTATAAGATCCCCCTCCTGAAGTCTTAGGCCGAAATGCTAAGGCTAACCCCTCCAAATGTCGAATCCTTTAATGAAATTGTGCCCTCCTGGATGCCTGAAACCCTAGATAACTCGACCCTGATGAAGGAGGCCTCCAAATGCTCTGAAACTCTCCCAGAATATAGATCGGGCTATGGAAACCCCGTAGGAGAAGTTTCGGGTTCAGATTCTAGGTAGAGCTCCCTAGATATGAGAAATATTGAATCACAGGACATCCTCCTAGCCTCAAGGCCATCCCAGTCTATATCTAAAGATCTGATGGTGATAACTCTTCAAGAAAACCATCAAAGTGATGGTTGAGAACCAGCAAGTAAAACCCAAGTGTCGAAATGCCCAAAAGATCTCCTGATTAGCTAGATCGAACTCTTCTTTAGATAATGATGTGCCCTTGCTGGAAACTTCTGAATAGTACGGCCCTGCTACTTTCCTGAATCGCTATGTGGATATGTGATGAGTGTAGAATGTTGTGGGTGGAGTCTTTCATCCCCGAGACCAAGCTTTGGAACAAGGTGAGTGGGTCTTTCACCACTGAGTTGCTCACAAGGGTTTGTAACAACAAAACCCCCAAATTGTATGCTCAAGAGAAATAACAAGCAAATACCAAAATCTAGAATGAGTAATAGGTGCACCCCAGCCTTCTATTTATACTTTTTCTTCTATTTCTCTATTGAGTTAGATTAACTCCTAAGGTTAACTCTTCCAACACTTCTATTCTTCCATTGAGTTATCTTTTACTCCCTTTTACCTTTTTCTCAATTCAACTTAAGAATATAACCTTAGTCTAGTTGACCTTTCCCCTTAGTGTGAGACTATGGCCTAGTGGGGATGCCTAGGCCACTAAGTCTCCTCAATACCTCTTCATCAAGAGGTGGGGGACATTACAGTCTCCCCTGCTAGAAATTGCTTGTCCTCAAGCAATTCCAAACCTGTTTCTCTCACCACTTGTTCATTTTCCCATGTGGCATCCTCAATGGGTAGATCCTTCCATTTGACCAGGTACTCCTTGATGCTCTTGTTCCTGAGCCTCTTCTCTCGGACCTCCAATATCTCCTCCGAAATCAAAACAAGTAGTCCTTCTTCATCCATGGGAGGTAATACCTCAATGGGTGTGATGTGTTGGCCGATGGATTTCTTAAGGTAGGAGACATGGAAGACGTTGTGTATTCTGCTACCTGGTGGAAGCTCCATCTCATATGCTATGGCCCCTATCTTCCTGTTGACTCTGTAGGGCCCAAAGAAATGTGGTTGTAGCTTCTCTGCTCTGCTTCTTTTTATGGAATCCTACCTGTATGGTTGGATCCTTAGATAGACTAAGTCACCAACCTCAAAAGTGCGATCAATTATGTGCTTGTCTGCTTGGACCTTTTGTTGGTTATGTGCTCTTTGTAGATGATCCTTCAGCTCCCTAAGAATGTCTTGGCTCTATTGTATCCAATCTTGTACCATGGGTGCTTGACTGTCATCGAAAGCAATCTCTACAAAAGATAACCGATCATAGGTATACAAGGCCTTGAATGGTGACATGCCTATGGACATATGCTAGGTGGTGTTGTAGCAATACTCTCCCAAGTGCAACCATCTGGCCCAGGCTTTCTGTTGCCCTGCCACATAATTTCTGAGGTATCCTTCCACCCACTTGTTGACTATTTCAGTCTATCCATCCATCTGAGGATGATAGATGGTACTAGGGGTCAAGGTCGTACCAACCAATATGAATAACTCCTGCCAAAATGTACTCATGAACCTGCTATCCTTATCACTGACAATGGTCTTGGGTAGGGAATGCAACTTGGAAATCTCCCTAAAAAACAGTTTGGCCACCTGTGCTGCACTAAAGTCAGTAGCTATGGAGAAGAAGTGTGCAAACTTCATCACCCTGTCCACTACTACAAAAATGCAGTCCTTCCCTTGCGTCTTTGGCAACCTGGAGATGAAATCCATGGATATGCTTTCCCATTTGTGCTCTGGAATGGGTAAGGGTTGCAGTAGTCCTGTTGGGTGCGTGTGCTCATCCTTGTTCTCCTGACAAGTAGTACACTCCTTGACATGCCTTATCACATCCTCCTTGAGGCCCTTCCATGAGAAGATTTCCCTCACCTGCCTGTATGTCTTGCTGATCCCCTGGTGTGCTGCCATTGGTGAGTCATGGCACGCCTGCAATACCTTGGCCTTGAAGGCCGATCTAGGAACCAAAAAGATTCAGTACTTGTAGTAGATGAGGTCATTTATAACCCTGAAATTATCATCTTGTACATGCCCATCCAATAGTTGACACGTGAACCGATCCTTTGCATACTCCATTACCAGATGGTCTTTCCAGTCAACTGATACACCTGTCATGGCAAAGATGGATGGCCTCCTGGATAATGCATCAGCCACCACATTGTTCTTCCCTTTGAAAAATTCAATGTCAAAGTCGTAGGAATGTATTATGCTTACCTATTTATGTTATCTCTCATTCAAGTCCTTCTGCTCCAATAGGTATTTGAGACTATTATGATTTGACTTGACCACAAACCGTGCACCTACCAAGTATTGTCGTAATTTGGCTAGTGCATGCATGATAGCCAGCATTTCTTTGTCATAAATGTTGTAGAGTAGCTCAGGACCCCTGAGTTTCCGACTCTCATAGGCAAGAGGGTGCCTCTTCTGCATTAGTACGACCCCTATCCCTTCTCATGAGGCATCACACTCCAAAGTAAAATGTAGGATGAAATCTGGAAGGGCTAGGACTGGGAACGTACTCATCACCTTCTTCATCTTGTCCATCATCATTTGAGCCTCCTCATTCCACTTGAAGGCTCCTTTCTTAGTCAAATCGGTCAAGGGTGCACACAACTGAGAAAATCCCTTGACAAATTTCCTGTAGTACGTGCACATGCCCAGAAATCCTCTAAATTTTGCGAGTGTCTTAGGAGTAGGCCATTCCATGATGGATTTTATTTTCTCCTGATGTACCTGTACCCCCTTTGCTCCAATGATGTGCCCCAAGTAAAGCACCTCTGTCATTCCAAAATCGCATTTGGACTCCTTAGCATATAGTGATTGTTCCTCCATGATTGAAAAAATATGATCCACATGTTTGAGATGCTCCTCCCACGTCTTGTTGTAAATGAGCAAGTCATCAAAAAATACCAGCAAGTGCTTCCTCAACTGCCTGTTGAACACATGGTTCATACAAGATTGGAACATGGCTGGTGCATTGGTTAACCCAAAGGGCATCACCAAAAACTCATAGTGGTCGTAATGGCATCTGAAAGTTGTTTTTGAGATGTCCTCCTCCCTCATCTTGATCTGATGATAGCCAGAATGAAGGTCAATCTTGGTGAACTAGACAGCTCCATGCAACTCGTCTAGCAGCTCATCAATCCTTGGTATCGGGTACCTGTTTTTTATGGTCTTTTTATTCAAGGCCCTGAAGTCAATGCACATCCTCTTAGTGCCATCTTTCTTCTTTACTAGCACTACTGAAGAAGCAAAAGGGCTAGTGCTTGGTCTAATGTGCCCCATGTCCAAAAGTTCCTTGATGGCCTTCTCTATCTCATCTTTGTACTTCTTTGGATGTCTGTATGGTGTGGTAATGACTGGTTTGGCTCCTTCCTCTAGCTCAATAATGTGCTCAAACCCCATGTCCGGTGGTACCCCTGGGGGAATTGTTCCAAACACCTTGTGGTGCTTGTCAAGGATTTCTTTGATCTCTGGGGTCTAGTGAACATTGCCCTGCTCATCCACACGTGTTGAAATCCTGCATTCTGCTACGTACACTATCTCGTCTCTTCAGAAGATGGCCTCCATCCTCTTGGTCGTGAACACCTTTGCAACATTTCCTGTCATGCTCCAGAGCACTACCTTTCATCCACCCTCCTTTGTGAATGACATCTCCATGGTCTTGTAGTTGGTGGTGATAGGTCCTAACGTGCTTAGCCACTGAACACCAAGGATGATGTTGGTATTCGGGAGGTCCATGACATAGACGTCCTGTACCAGCTCATGCCTACCCAAGGTAATCTTCATGTCAGGGATGTATCTGTCACAAGGCATAGTGCTTCCACCTGCTACCTCCACCTTGAACCCTTCAAAATCTACTATGGGTATGTGCCTCCTTTTCAATAATGTTGAATCAATGAAGTTATGAGAGGCTCCCCCATCAATCAGAATCGATACCTTCTGTCCCTGCAAGACACCCCTCATCTAGAAGGTGTTATATTTGGGCACTCCACTGATAGATGCTAAGGTAGCCATGTTGTCCTGTCCTTCCTGTCCTGCGATATCTTCCTCTATTGCCTCAACAGTTTCGGCCTCAATGTTCTGTATCTATCTGATCTCCTCCTCCTCCTTGTTTTCTAAAGTGACCTCTATGTAGTGTACTTGACCACAGCCCATGCATTTGTGTGTTGGGTTCCATGGTTCTTTGCAAGTGAAGCAAAGTTGCTTCCTTCTCAACTCCCTCCTGGTGTTCTCATCCACTCTGCCACGACCCCTGTCAAAACCCCTTGGGTCACGTCCTCCTTGGTTCATTGGAGGCCTTTGATCTCTACCTCCAATGTTAAGAGGTGGTCTGGGTATAAATTTCGGCTTAGCAGCTGGTCCTAGATCCCTTGTCTTCCAGATAGCATCTTGTAGGTTGTTAGGCTTGAAAGCCTTTACCCAACCCTTCAGGGGTTCCATCAACCCCTCAATGAAGAGCATCATCAGCATGGTCGGGGACATATCTTGCACCATCACTGCCAACCTCTGAAATTCATAAATATATGCCTCAGTCGTACTTGTTTTCTTGAGTTGTGTGAGCTCCCAGAAATGTAGCTCAGGATCTCCCTGATCAAACCTATCAATGAGCCTCTTAGTGAATTATGTGTAGGATACTATCTGATTGTGGCCTAGTGTGGTGATTCCATGATACCACCAATCATGTGCCTTGCCATCCAAGTACATAGAGGAAAACTTGATGGCTTCCATCTCCCTCATGGGGTTAAGTTGTAGATAGGTGTCTAGCTTTTTAACCCATGCCTGTGTTTTCATCTTGGTCATACCATCAAAGTATGGGATCTCTATCTTCCCTGCTCTTCGCTCAAACTCAAAGTTGCTCCTGTGGTTCGACCTAGGCTTATTTATGAACTTGAGTTGGCAATATTGATCCAGGGACATCTGCCTTTGAATCACCATATCCAACCCATAGTATTCCTTAGTACATCATGTCATCTGCTCAACGAAATCATCCACCTCTTCCTGTTGCCCTTGTTCATCTATGAACGTAGGCATGTATGGCCTAGGGTTATCCCTGCTACCCAAGTGCCCATAAGATGTGCCACCTCCATGGATTCCTTCAGATCTAGGGGCTCTCTCTGGATTATATCTGATCTCACCAAGGGATCCACCAGATCCACTAGCTTCTTTGTTTCCACACGTCTCAGGGTCTTTCCCCTTATGAGTCATATGCATCAATAGCTTGGTTATCATTGTATGGTTCTCATCAATTTTTTTCAGATTTCCATCTACCTTCTTTAATGTTTCTGTGATCTCAGCTTGTTCCCTTCGACTTGTCTCCTGGCTCTCCTGCAAATGATGGACTAAGTTTCTTTCTGTGAGATTCAGGGTCTTACGGAATTCAGCTGCCAAGTAGGCCAAGCCTTGTGGCTCACGATCATCTCCCGAACCCTCCATTTCGGCTTCTGTTTCACTAGTTTGTTTCTTCCTTCTGCCCATAAATATCCCACTGTACCTTTGCATGTGCTAATCCCTCCACAGGTTTGGAGGATCAAAGCTCTAATACCACTGTAATGATCCCAAGCCAATTTTTTTCTTGGAATCACTAACTACCATTGTTATATTTGATGTGCAGGTGGCTATTGAAGTTGTTCCAGTTATTTAAATGGTGTTTATACAAGATTCATCCAACATATGCAAGATCACAACATACTCAAGATATAGAAAACACAAACATAGATCTAACCTTTATTATGAGAAGCATGAATCAAATACAATAGAGAGTAGATCTGGAATAATCCTCAGATGGCTCCAATAGATAATAAATATGAGCTGCTACAAAATTCTCCCGCTAATACAAAAGTTGCCTCCAAAGGCTAGATAGGAAATGAAGACCAATACAAGGTAGATCTGAGCAGTATGAATGCCAGACCCCTCAAGATGGAAGATTTCACGCTCTAGTAGAAGGATGAAACCCTCAATAATTTTTCCCTGATGAAGGAAGACTCTAAATGAGCCCAAACTCTGCCAATTGTAGATCAGGGTGATAAGATCCCCCTCCTGAAGTCTCAGGCTGAAATGCTAAGGCTAACCCCTCCAAATTTCGAATCCTCTAATGAAACTGTGCCCTCCTGGATGCCTGAAATCCTAGATAACTCGACCCTGATGAAGGAGGCCTCCAAATTCTCTGAAACTCTCTCGAAATACAGATCGGGCTATGGAAACCTCGTAGGAGAAGTTTCAGGTCCAGATTCTAGGTAGAGCTCCCTAGATTTGAGAAATATTGAATCACAGGATGTCCTCCTAGCCTGAAGGCCATCCTAATCTATATCTAAAGATCTGATGGTGATAACTCTTCAAGAAAACCCTCAAAGTGATGGTTGAGAACCTGCAAGTAAAACCCCCAAGTGTCGGAATGCCCAAAATCTCTCATGATCAGTTGGATCGAACTCTTATTTAGATAATGATGCACCCTTGCTGGAAACTCCTGAACAGTACAACCCTGCTACTTTCCTGAATCGATATGTGGATATGTGATGAGTGTAGAATGGTGTGGGTGGATTCTTTCATCCCCGAGACCAAGCTTTGGAACAAGGTGAGTGGGTCTTTCACCACTGAGTTGCTCACAAGGGTTTGTAACAACAAAACCCCCAAACTATATGCTCAAGAGAAATAACAAGCAAATACCAAAATCTAGAATGAGTAATAGGTGCGCCCCAGCCTTCTATTTATACTTTTTCTTCTATTTCTTTGTTGATTTAGATTAACCCCCAAGGTTAACTCTTCCAGCGCTTCTATTCTTCCATTGAGTTATATTTTACTCCTTTTTACCTTTTTCTCAAGTCAACTTAAGAATATAACCTTAGTCGAGTTGACCTTTCCCCTTAGTGTGAGACTATAGCCTAGTGGGGATGCCTAGGCCACTGAGTCTCCTCAATACCTCTTCATCAACAGGTGGGGGACATTACAGATAGGAAAATGAGGCTCAATATTCAAGTCGTGGCAGGGCTAAATGAGGGCTCCTAGGCCTATCAAAAAACTCATCATGGGAACCAAATGGAAATGTAGGTGCTAACTAGGGTTCACATGAATGGTAGGTGCTTTCAAACTAGTTACGATGTGCAAAAGGAGTAGCTAGTGTCACAACTGGCTAGGTTCAAACCTAAGGCATAACACTGGTAGTATGGACGGTAAATAATGCAAAGCAGAAAATGTAGGGAAAATCCTATCCCTATATTCCAATTTAGAAATATATACCTAAAGTGTAGTGGATGTTTCCATATTTGCAACAAAAAAAAGTCCCTAGAATCCTTTCAAGCACATGTAAACTAGATTCCAAGGTCAAAATGCATAATGAAATCTCAAAAAAGAAATTATTTTTGGATTTTTTGGATATGATATATGCAAAAAAAAACACTCACACCACACACCTATGTACAAATAACTACACATCTTGATTTTTCATAACTAATGAAATCATGGGCCAATGTTGACATCATATGGCATAGCATGTCGGGGCCATGCCACTTATAAATGAATTTATGCATACGAAGATACTCATCATGAGTGGTTTTGTGAGCTACGAAAGCTCCTTTATGGGATCCATCAATACATGAAGGAAGTACAAAATGCAAATCTTTGAGGGAAGGGGTAGCAGAGAATTTTGTGGAAAATTTCGAAAAAGAAAACTGAGGCAGAAAATGGTTGAGACTAGGGGTTCCACTGGATGCTCCAGAAATGCCCCCAATCTTGGTTCAAGACTCATCATTCTAACTCTCATTTTTTATAAATGAGGACAAGATGATTGATGCATCACCCCATCCTTTGGATTTTCTATGGAAGCCATGACTTCCAGAATGGCTTCCATAGAAAATGATTCAACATCCTTGGAACGAGGCACCACCCAAGGATCAATAGAGATAAGGGATCCAATGGTAAATGATGAAATCATGTTGATAGGAGATATATTGGCAGTGGGAGACGGTGGGGGAAGGGGAAATATTCTCATCAACAAAGGATATTTGAACATCCCTGCACCGACGTTCAAATAAGACTGCGTGGTATCACCAACAAAGGGTACATGAGACTTTGTATTGGATCCAAGATCTAGGGTAAGCGTGATTTGATCAATCATAATTATTTTCCCTTAGTGAGGGAAGCGTAGGACCCTAAACACCAAAGAGACGATTGTAGTTATCTTGTAGAACCAAGTACGTCTGAGTAACGGATTGTACTCAAGAGGTGCGTCAACAACCTCTACCGCCACATAGACAATCTTTCCACCTAAATCAATGGTAAGGCAGTGATTGTGCCATGAGGTTGAAACATGTGTCCATCGAATGGTTTTAATAGTGTTGCAGACATGTCAAGCTTAGGAGATCCAAGGGATTTCCAATAATAAATGGACATGATGCAAGTTGAGGCTCCTTCATCCACCACTCTCTAGTAGATGTTTTCCCCCAACAATTGCACTATGATCTAAAAGATGACCTGATGGGAGAGCCTATGAGTAACCTGAATGGGCTCAAAGGTTATCAAACTTGACTCTGAGGGATAAACCCTACCTATAGCATAAAATAAGAATTTCCACTATGTGGGGCAACGTTGGAGGACTTCAAGAGCTAACATGGCACATGGTTCCTAGGCCAAGGCTTCCACAATAATGTAATTGTGGGCAAGTTGAGTGTTGGTATTATGTGTCATGCATCAAAGAACGCCCTTCAGGAGGTGAAGTGGTGTGTCAAAAGATGGATTATCAATTTGAAGAGGGCCACCAGGCTGGGAAGAAGATGTTGCTCCAATCGCAGTGTGAGAAGGATCGTGAGTGTCATAATTCTTTGCTCGCGTTTGCAAATTGACCATTTGGTCACACATGAAAATGGAAGCATTCAAGAAAGACCCCTCGTGGTGAGGGGTATCTGCCATGCCCACTTGTGGAGGGGCGATATTTGTGGCAACCATGTTTTGAGGTTGGGGGGGGAAAGGATGGGTGAGGACAACAGGCTGCTGGGGGGCATGTTGTTGTGCCAAGAATCTATAGAATTAATCCTTCTGAGGGAATTGGTGAGTAGGGTGGTTGTCCCCACAATTTGCGCAGGGAAACCGAATCTTCCTCTTTTCCTTAGTGCCTCCCTCCTGGTTGTTTTAGGTAGAAACAATCCCTTTCTCATTGTTGGAATTATTCTTCTGGTTCCTCTTTTTATTTCCTCCAGGATGTTAAGGATTATTCAATTGCGTTGATTACATTGAATTCATATGGGAGGTTTGAGAAGGGACCGTATCAGTTTGAACATTCGTGCCAAACACTGACAGGTGTGACTTAATGGACATTTGACCCATTTGGTCAACTAACTGGTGCACATATGCATGGGAAACATAACCAACCACATCATCGACATGGGGTCCTAGGTGTGGCTTCCTTGGATCTGTCGACGACTGAGGATCATTTGGAATAATTTCATATAGAGTACCCTACTGAGAATAAATCAAGTCTAAGTGTTTGGAACACAAAATGGCCTGCTCCTTGGTAGTTTCCTTGAGCATACATACATCTCAAGAAATGGGTGGTAGGAGGGACTTTATAAACCACTCCATAAGGATTTTATCTTGAATATGTGTCTTGATCATCCAACGCCTTCGACACCACTCATGTATATGATCATAAATATGTGTGGCATTGTCTTGACACAGTGAATTCAAGATCCCAGTTCCTATCTCATACCATATGGGCAATTGGTGATGTGTTAAAAACACCATTTCTAGATCGTTGAAGCTCTTAAAGGAACCACCTTTTAACTCAATGTTAGGGATCTCTGGAAAAGTTGCAACCTAATACTATCATCCATCAACAATTTGGATGAACACCATAAGTGGTATGCCATGATGCGTGTAGAGGGGTCCTCTCTTTTCTTTCCATCAAATTTCAAAATATCTAAAGGTAGATTGGACGATATTTCCATCCATGAAGGGTCATGGGATATAGGGTCATTCGTTAACCATGACAAAACCGATAAATATAACATTGTGAGGAAAGGAAATGGTGAAAATGAATATTGGGAGGGAGGTGAAGTCTTTGTTGTCCCAGATGGACCTTGTGGTCCCCCTATGTTGGTTCTACTGAAGGGTTGGGGAGTTCCTGAAGAGTGAGCGCCTACAGGGATGGTGGAACCTCCATGAGCATGGTTTCTCCCAAAACCAAATATTCCCCCCATGGGTAAATGTGGACCTTCCAGGGAAAATATTCCCAAAGTTAGTCCTAGGGAAGAAACCCCTAGTACCGGATGTGGACACAAAAGGAAAACCTCCCCACAACAAAAACTTTCCCACAAGGGATGTGCCCCCAGGGAAAGGTGTGCTAACCCAAGGAAATTTAAAACCTCTAGATGTATTACTACCCCTAGTCTGACTAGGGACATGCCAAAAACCACTAGACATATTCCATCTGAAAGGTGAACTAGTTCCAGACGATACCGATCCACTCATAGGAATGGTGGAGGTGGAAGGAAAGCCACTCCCCATGCTGAAACCAAGTCTCGGCCCCCCACTTGAAGAAGATCCAAAGGTGGGTGTTGGGATAGATGGGATGGGTGTAGAAGCGTTCGGTAAACTAATGGATGGAGATGAAAAAATAGTTGGTGTCGCCCAAATTGAGGAACCGAAAGAAAATGGGATGGACAATGTGGGGCCAATGGAGCTAAGAGGTGGCAATGTGGACATTACGAGGATGGACCCAAGAGAATTTCCCCTATCCCACTTGATGATGGGATTGTATGCTCAACTACACTAGATGAGACACTTGGTCTTGACATGGTGGGAGGATGAGTGAACAAAGAAAAATTCTCACTAAATATTTTCCTTACTTGGACAAGTATAGGGGTGTTTGGATTGGTCAAAGGAGGATTAAAATTCTTTGGAGGATGTTCATCTACCACTTCTGCTTCGACTAAAACATTTTTTCCAAACCAAAGTTCAATCCCTTCAAAGTCTTCATCATATATTTCATGACGTTTAACAAGTGGTTCTTCCCCTGTAATAGGCTCATGTCCTCGTAGTCGACGGGACCGATGCGATAATTCAACCACGGTGAATAAACTATGTTACTATCCAAATACAAATCATATTATGGCCAACCTAGAATCAGACTCAAAGAGCATACCCCTAATCAAATCTAGGTAAATAGAAAGCAAACCAATTGGCTTAAGGGCCTTCTGAAAACCAACCCTATGGGGGGAATGAAGTCCCCACAGAATTGACTAGTGAAAGTATGACGAGCAGTTATGATGATCTACGTGAAACAACCATGACCGGTGCAAGTACCCTTTATTAAGGTGGGCACCCTCGGGAGGAACTGAGACTGTGAATGAATGTCTTCCCTAAGTACCACAGTCACATCCCACCTACAGTCACCTTTATAGCTTCCTAGGAAAGGTCACTAAGGATACCACCTTACAATCAATGATCGGGTGAATAGTCGTAGGTCCAACTGCATGTAAGGGAAGGGTAACTAAGCCCGAAGCTCCGAAGGTGTTAACCAATGAAACTCCCGTATACGTAATGATTGAAGTGATACCTCAAACACCAAAACAAACAGAGAGGGGTAATCTCCCTACTTGCCCCGATGCAACCTCATGATTAACTCTTGTGTTATAAGAGGCTCCCGAGACACTGGTTGCAAGAATGGATTTTAACGCTCTATAATGACTTCTAGGTTTCGTTTTGTGGCCTTGGAAAGTTTACTCTCCAATCGTATTCCAAGTCCCTAAGCCTATCTAATGCTGGTTTACTATCAAAAGAAAAATGTCTAATTTATTTTAGATTAAGTGTCTTTTTTAGGGGTTGTTGCTTATGTCCAAAGGTAATGTATGAAACTTTAATGATGTGATGACTCTTGAACCAATCAAGAAATGCAAGTATGTTATTGCAAATTGTTTACTTTGATGAACTCTAACTATGGGAGGGAGAGAGATTTTTCTTTTTCTTTGCAAATTTCAAAAACAAGACCTCACACACACCAAGAAACCAACAGACAAATCAGATCTGAAACCAACCACATATTTTAATGCACTTGTACATTAATGCTTCAAAAGAAAACCTAGCATGCAAGAAATCTTTTTGTCTTTAAAAAAAATAAAAATTCCAATTGAAATGTAAACATTTTCTAATCTAAACAAGAACGACAAATACAAAAGGAAACCAACAACAAATAACAAGCACAAGGGATGAAATATATTGGGAATGAGGCTGGATCAACCTACTCCAATGTCACTACGGAATTCACACCCAAAACTCACTTAGGAAGGGTAGATCTAGTGATGAGCAATGGTCATATAAGGACAAGTAGAATGACCAATGACAAGCACAACTAGATCTGTTCAGATCTGTTGGATTCTCATCCCAACTTTATTGAAGTTATTAGACAAAAAAAAAACACTATTCAAGAAGTACCAATCAATTCACACAAATGTACTCGAGCAATTTTTTTTTTTAAACAATTTATGTGACAATCAAATCTTCAAACAAAGACCAAACTATGTAAGAAAAGAGCATTGCAACACACTTTGTATCATAGGATAGAACTACAACCACATGATAGGGCTTTGATCTGCAATTCTGCATTTTTTACAGGGCCTCGTGGGACAAAGGCTTGTCAACCTATGAAGGGGCCTCACGGGACACTTATAGTGCAAAACACGAGGACCTGCAAAATTTTTATTTTTGAAAAAGATGGATCTGTTGCATATCTTCCAAATTAGGATCACACCTATGAAATCTACTAGATCTAGACCCTGGGATGACTGAATGGAAGAATACTCAAATGTAAATCACAAAAAACAAAGGAAGAGGTATGCAAAGAGACTCAATTAGAGAAGAATTCTTCCCTAGTGGAGTCACCAATCTGTCATGGGAATATTTCTCACATGGATCTCATTGAATACGCAACAAGATCTCCCTAGGATTAACCTAGGAATCCTAGACAGAAAGGGGGGATAGACTTCTTATGGTTTTCCTAGAAACAAGCAATAATATCATTACCCAAGGAAATGGAAGAATGACATACCTTTTTCTTGAAGGTTGCCATTAGTGTATCCTGGCTACTGCAGTCCTGAAATTCCAGCTCCAGCTTCTACAACTTGCTTCCTACACACCTAAGACAAAACAATACCATTCTACTTATCTTCCTAGTGTTAGAATCCTAGATCTAGATTGGATCTAAACTGATCTATAGCAAATTAAATTGGATATGAACATTTATACATAGAAGACAAACATTCATGAGGGAAAATGAATGGTCTATTAATAATATAAGAGACATTACATCAAGACATTACCTCAAATGTTGATACAAGCTCCTTTAGCCTCCTTGCTCCTTGCCTCTCCTTGCAGCTCCTTGGTCAGGATAAGCTTCATTGACTTCTGGTTGTGATGATGGATACCTCTGCAGTTGGACAACATAACAATAACATTCAATTCTTCCTCCCTTTCCCAAGGATTTCCTTTGTTATATAGCTCTTGGAGGAGGCTTGGGAGAGGCTTATAGATATTCTAGAGGCCACCATAGACTCGAATGATGTGAGTTCCTAGGCCTTTTCCATGAAGATCCAAATCATCCCTTGCCTATCACCTCGTAACTCCATGATTATAGAAGTTTAGTAGTTCCTCGCTCATTGAGCCTCTAGTGTCCAACGAGGGCCTCACATGTTGCCTATTCTGTGCCCCGCGAGGATGCCAAAAAGGGTTCTAAAAGGGTTCAAACCTTAGGAAAAATATGTATTATGGCCTCTAGCCTCTAATGGCTTCTTCTCTAGCATATGGGGTGGAAATTAAGGCTATAATAGAGGGTTCATGGTTTATGGGCCGAGTTGGCCTCTTCACCTAGTTGTCAAAGTTCAATCTATCTACCATATCTATTACTTCCACCTATGCATGCTAGGGGGTGCATGTTAAAACACCCCTTCTTTATGTGGGTTTCACTAGTGCTAGAAATATTTCACAATGCTTAGGGAAATTCTTGACAATTGACATTAATGATGTCCAAAATGGCATCATTACTTGATCCAGATTTAGGAGAAAAACAAACTGATTAACATACCGAATACAATAAACACAGAGATATGAAGAATAACACATATATCCAGTGAACAATATCTTCTATTGAATAATGAAATAGGCTAAAACTGTAAAACTGCAGAACTGAAACACTTGCTCTAATGGTGGTAGCTATCTCTGAGAAGATATGTGGCTGCTACGCGCATCCGTCTTAGCAGAATGAATTACAATGAGGCTCTAGAGGCCTTTTTGATATTACTCATGAATTCCAAAACCTTATACATCCACAAACCTAACCCTAGGAGGTGAAACACCAAAAGTCATGTGGGCCCCTATGGTAAGTTGGTACCTCAACTTCTTGGGTTCATAAATTTTTCATACAACATCTGTTTTAGGTGTGTTATAGCCCGTTGGAAAGGTCTTTCAGAGAAATACACATTTTTTCATCAAACTTTGAATCTGTCTACAGTCTAATTGTGGAGAGCCAAAAAAACATTGTTTAGGCCTCCAAAACAGCCCTGGAAGTACAACAAGATGTGATTACATGAAAACATACAAAATAAGCTAGTTGGATTAGGTGAGAGGCCACCAACATCCACCTGAAAGATGTGTAGGGATTTAGATAACCCCAGAAGTGTAGAACCCACAATTACAAAGAAGTACATAAGAACGTGTTGAACTAAAAACAGACAAGAGGAGCCAGTTGGAATAAGTGGGTGGCCACCAATAGCCAATTGGATCAATCCTTCCCCTTAGGAAGCAATAGTATCCATTGCGTTGATCAGGTGAGGAAACTTCTGCTAGATTTGGCCCCAAGTGAGCCACTTTCCTTAGTGTAGGAGTTTCCCTACCTTGACAATCCGATAAAGTTGGATCCTCTGTCGGTGAGTGCCCTTGACCTGTGTGTCCACTATTTGATTAGTGTATGCTTGTTCCATGTAGTCGGGGTTGAGCTCTGTGGGTGTCAGTTGTTCTGTGATCTCTGAGGTGTCAAATAATGGTGGAAAATATGGTCGAAAAAGGTCCACATTGAACACTGGGTGCAGGCCAAGGAAGGGTGGAGTGTTGAGTTCAAAAGAATTGCTACCCACAACTTTGGTGATAGTGTAAGGCCCATATCGAATTGGGAGGAGCTTTCGATGGGGCCATGTGAGATGATCCTTCTACAAATGTAACCAGACTTTGTCGCCAACCTAAAATTGGTGTGGTACCCTATGTTGATCATGACGCTGCTTGTACTTAGCATTGGATTTCTGAAAAATATCCTAGACCTGTTGGCGGATGTGTTGAATCCACTCAATGAATCTAGTAGCTTTATCGATCGTAGAATGATCATGGGAAGAGTCTGTCTGAGTGGTGGTAAGAGGAAGTGCAACATCAATGGGTCCCAAGGGTTGGAATATCAGACCCACCTGAAATGGGCTATGGTCGGTGGAGTTATGGAGAGCCCTATTGTAACTATGTTGAACAGAGGGGAGACTCTCGTCCCATGTACGTGGATGCTTAGAATTGTACATGCACGAGATGTGCATAATCATCTAATTGACGACATTTGTTTGGCCATCTGTTTGGGGGTGGAAAGCAGTAGATTTTGTGAGCTTGGTTTCCAACAATGACCAGAGACTCGACCAAAATGTGTTGAGGAACTTGTTGTCTCGGTCGGAGATGATGGCTTGTGGTATCCCAAAGTGGACCCACACTCGTTCGAAGAAGAGCTTGGAAATATCTGCCACTATGATATTCTTCTTGTAGGATGTGAGGATGGTCATCTTCAAAAACTGATCAACGACCACAAATACATAGCTATTTCCTTGATTGGTGGATGAAAGACCAAACATGTAATCCATTGAGATGGATTCCCAAGGCTTCTCGAGAGTAGGAAGACGGGTGTATAAGCCTTGCTTCGTAATGGCTAGCTTGGCAATGGCATAGGCAGTGCAAGCTCTGATATACTTGCTGACATCAAGTCGAAGTTTTGGCCAATAAAAATGTTTCTGAAGAACGACCACAGTTTTCTCCATGCGAAAATGTCATGTTATTCGACTATAATGGGCTTCCCAAATCATCTTTTCACACTCACTTGTAGGAACAAAGATGTGGCCAAAGTGGCATAAGAGTCCCTCCTGAATGTGAAAATCGATGACAGTTGTGCCTGTACCCAAGAGTTGATAGGTGGTGGCGAAGTCCAGATTGTAACACCCATCCAGGATGTTTAAACAATTAAACTTTCATTTTATACATACACAATAACAACCTTGCTTTAACATAATTTCATTTCATTTACATAATTGTTCTACATTTGCTCAAAGATAAATCTAAATAGCATGATGAAATAAGTAATAGGTTAACTCTAAGATTTTTGCATCTTAAAACAAAAGTATATACAAAATATCAACAACAAATACCACTGAAAAATACCTCTTCCTTAGTTTTTCGAAGCTCATCAATTGCAATTTAGTCCTAGGCGCTTCTAAGCATTCTTCTCCCACTTTCCCAGAGTGAAACAACAGAATCCTCCCTGCCAACTAGGAGCCTAGCCAGCTTCCTAGCTCCAAGAAACCTTTCGGTTTCTTGGCCCTCTGTGCCTGTGACTCCAAGAACAACAAAGCACAAATGCTCAAAGAAAACTATCACAAGAATTATACCTTCCAAGAATTTCACAACCTCTCATCATGCTCAAACCTCTCCATCCTCCTCCTCCTCTCTACTTCTTCTCCCTATTTATCAAGTTTCCATACACACTTCCCAAGACTCCTCAACCACCCTCATTATTATCCATCAACCTCCCTTATCTAGATATTTTGGGAAAATATTAAAATAAAACTAAATATAAATTACTTGCATTCAACAATAATAAAATAAAATA
>JZKD02S0031657.1:0-10435 GCA_000966675.3 Picea glauca
AAATTTTAGAGTACAATGAATCAAGGGATGAAATTTGTAAAAAAGATACTTCACTATTACATATTCATACTTAACAATTTCAGAACCTGAAACTGAGATGAAACAAATTGGGAGCAAAAATTCCAAGAAGACCTGTTTTAGACTAGTTTCAAGACTAGTCAAAATCCCTAACTTGAACATAATGTATATCCAAAAATATAATGAAAAAATATCTAAAATTTGGACCCATGTTATTTCTATATGTATCCTATACACCATATAAATTATAGATACTGAAACCTTCCAGAAAAAAAAAATTATAGTGAAAATTCCAAGAAGACTTGTTTTGAAGAAGCCAGTCCTGAGGATTGTCTAGCTCTGATACCAAATGTTAAGAACCAAATATCAAAATAGCATAAAAACCCCAAAATAATTACTCCACACTTTGAAAAAGAGATAAATTCAGATAATAAGCCTCTTATAGGGGGAAACCTCCTTATACATCACAATAATTCACAAATACAAGATGATTTCAAATAAAAAGGTCTCCTTGGTATATATAGGAGACTAGGAGGTACAATTACAATAATGGACCCAAGCCAAAATAATAAAATAACAATACTAATGTAATATGCCACAATTAAGGGGTAATGTTCCACGATTTAGGTCTTAACACAGTTTGGATGTACCTTTGCAGACCACTGTGATACTTCAAAACGAGGTGCCACTCGGAGTCTTTGATATCCAAATTTGAGCACAAGGTATGAAATATGTTAGTGTACTATGGCACCGTCTGTTCTCTTTATTTATGCAGAGTCGTCCATCTCATGTACTGGTCATCATAGTTTCCAACATGGTATAACTCCTCCTTTAGGGCATCTACAAAGGCTTCCCAAGTGTGTTCTCTCTTGAATTGTGTAGATTCATTTGTGGTGTACCTCTCCCAGTAACCTTCCCACCAAGCTCTGACATGGGGAATGGATTTAAGGAGTGTGAAGGTGATATTTTCACTATTAGAAATGTTTTGGACGAAGTAATAACCTTCTAGTAGATTCAACCTTTTTTCTATAGCATTTGCATCTATTTGGATATCAAATAAGGGGATATCAAAATTGACTTGTACCTTGAAGGCTGTCACACCTCCAAAATGGTTGCTTGTTGAAGATGCATCGACCACCACCATTGGTAGCCTTCAAAGGATCTGAGCGAAGTTGTTCGTCATCTCATTCCTCTATCGCACGAGGGATTCATTGAGCAACATATTGAAAGGATCTCATGCTCTTTCATCTCTCTTTTATTTTTCCATGGGAGGTCGCTTGGGCTAGAGAGAAATGTTGTCCTCAAGTGAAGCTAGATTGAGACCCAAATATCTATACCATGACCTCGTTGGGGACCTACTCTGAGAAATGACAGAGAACATACTACTCTGATACCACTAATCTGGATTATGTTGAAAATGAACCGAGACAAAAACAAAAATATAGTAGAGAACACAAAAATATAGTGAAACCCAACTTCTATTAATGAATAAGATAGAAAAAAATTGTAGAACACGGACTGGCAGAATGGGGTAGCTTATCTCTGAAAAGAAAGAGATGTTGGCTATGCTTCATTTGCAAAAATATTTACATCAAACACCATTGCATGCTTAATGGGCCTCCTTCACCTCAATTATATATGAGAGAGTGAGAGGAGAACAATTCTCATGATGCATGTGGGATAAATTAGTCCAAACTGGAAAAATGGGGTAGCTTATCTCTGAAAAGAAATAGTTGTTGGCTATGCTTCATTTGCAACAAGCCTTACATCAAACTCCATTGCATTCTTAAAGGGCCTCCTTCACCTCAATTATGTATGAGAGAGTGAGAGGAGAAAAATTCTCATGATGCATGTGAGATAAATTAGTCTAAGTTTATAAAATGTCATAGGCATGTAAAACACTAGGACTTCATGGACAATCACCCATCCCAGTACTAATCTAGCCTAAGCACGCTTAACTGCGAATTTCTAATGGGATCTGGTGCATTAACGCTATGTTGTAAGCATATACATAATACCACTAGGAAATCAATACATGATGTTTGTAATTAACAAATGAATATGGAATTACATTCCATTCCCCATCAAAGGGTGAATATCATGGTTTATCAAAACCATAGGCTTGAAATGTTGATTCAATGGAAAAGGTGGATGGCCATCGAGATCCACCTGGATCATAAATATTCTGATGCAACTGAAAAAGAGATAAAATACCGCTCAACAAACATTCTTTATAATTCACTTTAATGAGTGTGAAATACAACAATATTGCTCGACAATATTTTCACGTTTAGGGAGTCTGAAAAGAGATCAAAGGAGACTCCAAAGGGTTCCTTTTTCGTAGGGTTTCTTCAAGTCTGAAAAAAATATACAAATGTACTCGGTAACCTATTCTCATGTTTTAATGAGCACGATAAACAACAAAGACTAAGTGTTGCACCTCTTTTGTCACCTAAATGAGAAAATTAATGGTGCTTACAAGACTAGTTGGGTCAGCTAGGCAAGACAACAGTAAAGGAAACAGTTAGAAAGATAAAGCATAAAATATAAGAAAAGAATTAAACTAAGAATGATAAAAACAATTAAACTATAGTGCATAAGAACATAAGAACAAGGAACAAACAATACTTATGCCACCAATGGAAAGGATTGTATTAGTGGAAAGAAAACACCAAAGAGAAAGGGAGACTTTGGGTCCCCTCTTCCTCCAAGGGAGGGCTCTTGGACCCCCAAATATTGAGCTCTNAAATTTTAGAGTACAATGAATCAAGGGATGAAATTTGTAAAAAAGATACTTCACTATTACATATTCATACTTAACAATTTCAGAACCTGAAACTGAGATGAAACAAATTGGGAGCAAAAATTCCAAGAAGACCTGTTTTAGACTAGTTTCAAGACTAGTCAAAATCCCTAACTTGAACATAATGTATATCCAAAAATATAATGAAAAAATATCTAAAATTTGGACCCATGTTATTTCTATATGTATCCTATACACCATATAAATTATAGATACTGAAACCTTCCAGAAAAAAAAAATTATAGTGAAAATTCCAAGAAGACTTGTTTTGAAGAAGCCAGTCCTGAGGATTGTCTAGCTCTGATACCAAATGTTAAGAACCAAATATCAAAATAGCATAAAAACCCCAAAATAATTACTCCACACTTTGAAAAAGAGATAAATTCAGATAATAAGCCTCTTATAGGGGGAAACCTCCTTATACATCACAATAATTCACAAATACAAGATGATTTCAAATAAAAAGGTCTCCTTGGTATATATAGGAGACTAGGAGGTACAATTACAATAATGGACCCAAGCCAAAATAATAAAATAACAATACTAATGTAATATGCCACAATTAAGGGGTAATGTTCCACGATTTAGGGCTTAACACGGTTTGGATGTACCTTTGCAGACCACTGCGATACTTCAAAACAAGGTGCCACTTGGAGTCTTTGATACCCAAATTTGGGCACAAGGTATGAAATATGTTAGTGTACTATGGCACCGTCTGATCTCTTTTTTTATGCAGAGTCGTCCATCTCATGTACTGGTCACCATAGTTTCCAACATGGTATAACTCCTCCTTCAGGGCATCTACAAAGGCTTCCCAAGTGTGTTCTCTCTTGAATTGTGTAGATTCATTTGCGGTGTACCTCTCCAAGTAACCTTCCCACCAAGCTCTGACATGGGGAAGGGATTTAAGGAGTGCGAAGGTGATATTTTCACTATTAGAATTTTTTTGGACAAAGTAATAACCTTCTAGTAGATTCAACCTTTTTTCTATAGCATCTGCATCTATTTGGATATCAAATAAGGGGATATCAAAATTGACTTGTACCTAAGGGTGTCACACCTCCAAAATGGTTGCTTGTTGAAGATGCATCGACCACCACCATTGGTAGCCTTCAAAGGATCTGAGCAAATTTTTCCGTCATCTCATTCCTCTGTCGCACGAGGGATTCCTCAAGCAACATATTGAAAGGATCTCATGCTCTTTCATCTCTCTTTTCTTCTTCCATGGGAGGTCACTTGGGCTAGAGAGAAAGGTTGTCCTCAAGTGAATCTAGATTGAGACCCAAATATCTATACCATGACCTCGTTGGGGACCTACTCTGAGAAATGACAGGGAAGATACTACTCTGATACCACTGATCTAGATTATGTTGAAAATGAACCGAAACAAAAACAAAAATATAGTAGAGAACACAAAAATATAGTGAAACCCAACTTCTATTAACGAATAAGATAGAAAAAAATTGTAGAACACAAACTGGTAGAATGGGGTAGCTTATCTCTGAAAAGAAAAAGATGTTGGCTATGCTTCATTTGCAAAAATATTTACATCAAAAACCATTGCATGCTTAAAGGGCCTCCTTCACCTCAATTATATATGAGAGAGTGAGAGGAGAACAATTCTCATGATGCATGTGGGATAAATTAGTCCAAACTGGCAAAATGGGGTAGCTTATCTCTGAAAAGAAATAGTTGTTGGCTATGCTTCATTTGCAACAAGCCTTACATCAAACTCCATTGCATTCTTAAAGGGCCTCCTTCACCTCAATTATGTATGAGAGAGTGAGAGGAGAAAAATTCTCATGATGCATGTGAGATAAATTAGTCTAAGTTTATAAAATGTCATAGGCATGTAAAACACTAGGACTTCATGGACAATCACCCATCCCAGTACTAATCTAGCCTAAGCACGCTTAACTGCGAATTTCTAATGGGATCTGGTGCATTAACGCTATGTTGTAAGCATATACATAATACCACTAGGAAATCAATACATGATGTTTGTAATTAACAAATGAATATGGAATTACATTCCATTCCCCATCAAAGGGTGAATATCATGGTTTATCAAAACCATAGGCTTGAAATGTTGATTCAATGGAAAAGGTGGATGGCCATCGAGATCCACCTGGATCATAAATATTCTGATGCAACTGAAAAAGAGATAAAATACCGCTCAACAAACATTCTTTATAATTCACTTTAATGAGTGTGAAATACAACAATATTGCTCGACAATATTTTCACGTTTAGGGAGTCTGAAAAGAGATCAAAGGAGACTCCAAAGGGTTCCTTTTTCGTAGGGTTTCTTCAAGTCTGAAAAAAATATACAAATGTACTCGGTAACCTATTCTCATGTTTTAATGAGCACGATAAACAACAAAGACTAAGTGTTGCACCTCTTTTGTCACCTAAATGAGAAAATTAATGGTGCTTACAAGACTAGTTGGGTCAGCTAGGCAAGACAACAGTAAAGGAAACAGTTAGAAAGATAAAGCATAAAATATAAGAAAAGAATTAAACTAAGAATGATAAAAACAATTAAACTATAGTGCATAAGAACATAAGAACAAGGAACAAACAATACTTATGCCACCAATGGAAAGGATTGTATTAGTGGAAAGAAAACACCAAAGAGAAAGGGAGACTTTGGGTCCCCTCTTCCTCCAAGGGAGGGCTCTTGGACCCCCAAATATTGAGCTCTCATTACAAATGAGGAACTATAATGAAATGGTGAAGAGAATCCAAAGAACATTCATTCTAGAGGTGATATGAATGGCTAAGTGAAATGGTTCTAGCATACTCTTCACAAGGAAAGAGGATCCTCCAAGAGAATATCAGTAGCATAGAAATACAAATGAATTCCTTGAAAATGTAGTGCACCCATGGATTCCTTTTATAACATAACTTTGAGGCATTACTCAACCAACTTTTAGTGTGAACAAGGGGCCATTTAGGGCACCCTTAGGTCTTTGACCAGCCACCCAGCCGGATTCAGCGGAGATTTGGGTGTCAAATCAACTTGGAAGTTGAACCAAAAGTTGGTGGGAGGCCGACCAATATCATAAATGCGTCATTTTGAGGGATGCATGGCTTTTTGCATCCATAGTCGCGCATCGTGCACATGTGTACTTTTTCCTGTTTTTTTGAATGGCGCATGTGCACACGCTCCCTGTATAGTCTTAGCAGATGTTGATTTTATTGTTGATTGTATAGTTTTGGGCCTTTTGGAAATGAATTTTTGGTCCATGGGTGAACTAATAGTTGTTTGGAGATGTTGGCTTCCTGTAACCATTTGCAGATGAAATTTCAGTGATAACAAATGCCCCCTGATGTGTGAGGTTAGGAGAATACGTATAACTGAAACACATCAATGTTTCTTCCTACTGATAGTACCTGTGTAAGAAAGAGTGTTGTGAGGATTATCAAGAGTGATCCATTGGAAGGAGAGGGGGACCTATAGGACCCAACATTTTCCCCGGGTGTGGAAAAAATAAAACTATGTGCAAAAGAGGCGGGCATGCCCCATGCTCGTGTCATGTAACTCAAAATATAGTGACTGAAGCTGTTGTGGATGTAAATCACTGCAGTGCCCTCCGGGGCGGTTTGATAATAACAAAGTAAAATTATGATGGTGAACAAGATCTGAAAAAAGAAGTAAGGACACCTATGGGAAGTGTCGATAAATGTGCAGACATTGATAGTCTATCAAATTTCAGAGGTCTTCAGCTAAGATAAAACAACTTAAATAGTCGCAAAGTAAGACCCATAGTAACATGAGATAGTGTTGAAGTTGAATGTTAAGGGGGTCAACGACAGTAGAGAACAATGGTGGTTTTCCTTGTGTCGTCTGAGACTCCTCATTGTAAAGGTAATGAGAGTCAAGATACGGTCGCCCTTCTGGAAACTGTGCTGATGTCGACAAAAAGGGAGATGTGACTTCGCAAAGTGGAGGGATTCACCGAATCCACTTGGATAAAATTAGGAACTGATGAGAAACATGGACGAAGTATAGGAGTAGTGAGACTCAATACTGTCATTGGTTGGGGAGAGATGTAAAGTGGAAAAAACTATGAAACTAAATCAAGTGTCAGGGGGATAGCTAGATGATGGTAAATTATGCCAGAGGCATGACAAAATGGATAAACACAGAGATCAAAAGTTGTATGGGCTGTAGGATACTCGGGATTTATGGATAATGTCATTGATGTTGGAAAGTGAAAAATGACCCAACCAAGGGCGACAAGGGTTTCTTTTTCAGGGAAAGGAAGGTCTCTAAAGGCGACAACAAAAAACTATGAAAATGCGGAAAAAGGGTTTGTAAAATTACCAAAAGAATAAAAAATAAGTTGGGATAACTGTGCAAATATAGAAATGGGTGCTCTAGTGTAAGATGGCTTGGCCTGATGAGGACACAAGCTACTCAAAAAACAAGTGGAGGGTGGTGGCCCCATAGGCAAGTTTCTGTATTAGGGAAATGTATGGAGGACAATCTATAGATGGGAAAATTGATGGTGGGTGAAATGGATGGTTAATGATACTGCAGAGGTGCAGCCAAAACTAGAACCATGATGAAGTAATTCGTGAGTCCATTGGGTAGGCTAGAAAAATGAGGAGAAGGGGTATGTGGATAGTTGTTGATGATGCATAAGACTATCGAGACTCCCATCCCTAAAGGGTGAAAACAACATGAGGGTCAAAATGTTAATGGGACTATGAATGGGACAACTCATGTGGGGGAGAGTGCTACCAGGTGTCAGTACCAAAATGCAGTGAAGGTGACAGTACTGCAGAGCTAGATATAGGGATCCTGGAGGCAAATATCGGAGGGTGTGACTGGGAGGTGCATTTTTATATTTAGAGGGAATGAATACATGTCAGTGTCGATAATATACCTGGAAGGATACCGCTAATGTGTAATGATCAAGTACCTGCACACATGAAAACTGAATACCCGACATGAATAATATATGAAGAGAAAGATCATATAATAGTTATTCAATAATATGTGAATGTAAGCATGCATACCTGAGCAGTAGATGAGAACAATGCCCCTCGGGGGCCGAGGATGGAAAGTGTCCTAGGGAAGGGAATGGTGTAGGTGACGGGGTCCTAATACCATGGCTGAAGATGGACCGAAAAAAAGGACACCCGAAGCTCCTAGAAATGAGTCTGGAAGTTTGGAAAAATGGACTATATATAACGGTAGGGCCCATAATGCCGCCTCATTTGTACCTACTGTCTTATTGAGTGGACGAGCGATTGTAGAGGAGATTGGGAGATTATGGGAGATCATGGCAGCCAAATCAGGATCAACGAGCTTCAGGTTGGTTTTCGTATCCTCCTGCATAGAATTAGGGTTTTTGTTTTTGGGTAGCGCCTATACGGAGGGCCATAGAGGGGGGTTTTGTGGGTGTAGGCCCCCCAATGCATAGGATATCGAGAAATGTATGTGCATGGGTGCACGCCTGTAATTCGGTCATCCGTGCACGGGGGCGCCCTAATGGGGAAAACAGGTGCACATGGCATGCGCACCTGTGTAAGTCACAATAGCACATGCATGTGCGTCTGTGCCCCTAATAGTTGCGCATGGGTGCACAACTATGTAGTGAACATGCACACTATGATGTGTGCCTGTATGTGTGACAGGGGCACATGAATGCACCTCTGTATGGCCGACAGTCACGCATGAGTGCGCGACTGGGGGATGAACAGGCGTGCATATGTGCCCGCCTATAGGAAAAATAGTTGTGCCTGTGAGGCAAAGTTGAAGGATGTAAAAACTTATCTTTGTTAGAGATTTTGATTTTTTTATGAGTGATGATTGTTAATCGTTGTATATGTGGATGTAGGTGATCATTTGGATGATGTCGGTTCACTGGAGAGAGAGAGACTGGTCACTCCTTAGGGAGGCAATGACCAATTAGGAGCCGACGGTCCGTGATACTTTGGCAGCTTGTGGGCTGCTGAAGTTCTTTGAGTGCCCCCTGATACGGGCCCAGGAGTACCTCTTGGGGTTCTTGATTTAGATGTGGAGTCTGGATCTGCATTGCTTTATGGTGTGGGGTGAGCAGTTGGCCTTCACTGTGGTGGAGGATATATATTTTCTGACTGGACTCCCTTTTTGGGGGAGTCCCTTACCGACGGAGCCTGTAGTACCTGGGGATGGGAAGTTGGTCGTCTTACGCCGGAAGTAGTGTACGAGGGAGAACTTCATGTCAGGATCTATGGTGTGTATTGGGGTGATGGATGCCCTTGTTCATCGTTGCGTGGCAGAAATGGTTGTGAGAGTTTATGGGTCTCTTGTGACTCAACGGATTAGTGGAGGTCAGCTGAGGATTATGGAGCAGGCACTAGCCGATGAGAATTTTTCCTGGGGCATGATGTTCCATGCCAAGATGGTAGGGAAGATGGATAGGTGGCATATTACTGACTCGAGGGATTTTACCTTTGGATCTATCTTGGTTGCATGGTTTTGGGAGCGGATGCCAATGTTGCACCCTAGAGTGTTGTTGGGAACGCCTGGTGTGTGAGAGTCGTGACTGAGACAGTGGTCGACGATCCTAGTTCATCATGGTGGTGGGGAGGGTGGCCATTACTTCACAGCCAAGGCTGCCCAAGTGTGGTGACAGATGTCACAGATCATACTGTAGTATCTGTATTGTGGGATGGACTTCCGAGGTGATTCAGAGATGGTGTTACCTCTAGGAGAGGTGTTCGACCGCAGAGGTATGATGTGATTGTTGATGATTTGATTTTTAGATAGTATAGCATGTGTGTTATGTATAGATGGATGTTGATTCTACCATTTGTTTGTTGTATGTGCAAATGTGGGACCGCGCGGGCATGAAGTTGAGTTGGATAGGGCACTGGCTTGTCAGGGGACGGTGATACCTCCATGGGGAGAGCCGCGAGAAGGAGAGAAACGACGGCCTGATGATGTTGGAGCAAGGCCCGTTGAGGATGAGAGAGAAACTAGGTGGTGTCGTTTTGATGAACCCGGTGCAGGGCCATCGCATGCTCCTCCGGCAAAGGCCAGGGGAGAGTTCGAGGATATTCATCGCCACTTGGAGGTAGTACTACAGGGAGTGCCTGAGGGCATGTGGTCATGGATCTTGAACAAGGGAGTCCTGGAATAGTGTGTGGGTGTTCCGGTGGCATGGAAGACCGTGGTTCAGAGAGCGGATGTAGCAGGGACGACGATGACTGGGAGACTACCTCCAGGACCCGAGGGACGCCTAGCTGGTGGGGCCCCTCCTCCAAAGAGAGGGCCAGGTGGATGAGCTCTAGAGGCACCATGAGTGATTATGTGTTTATGTATTTTTGTACCGATATAGGCTAGTGAGCCCATTTTGTATGTGGTGAGATGGCACCATTTTTGTATCTATAGGGGTAAGGTGGTTCACATACCCACGGATGGTATATTGTATATATTATTTTTTGTAAACACTGATGAGACATTGACTGATATATATATATATATATATATATATATATATAGGATATTTATGGCATTGTATTAATGCGGTCTACAATGAATTTTTTAAATTCTCCATAGATCACATGAAAAATATCTTTCATGGTCTTTATCTTGGTGCAAAACTCCTAGACATA